>OZ035962.1:94821783-95126783 GCA_964034945.1 Chrysopilus asiliformis
CAACAAAGGAAAACTATTTGGGGCCAACACTTATATTTATTACTAACAATTTTAACAATTAGTATTGCTGGGAGGTGCGAAGTGGTGGTCCAACTGGATTACGATGTATAGATAAGTTATGTAAAATCGTATTCTAAACATATCTTACCTCTATAAATTTTTCAATTCGACTCACCGTTTTCGAGGAACTTGTAAAAAACTGTTGCGTTTCAGCGTTTCAGCGTTCAGACTTATCCTTATCATTTACGAGAAACGCAACTATACAGAGTTTTAAGTCTCTAGCTCAACGCTTTCGAAAGTCAGCGGAAGTATGACCAAACTGTCAAAAATCGTAGATTTTCTTTGCCCAGCCCAAATATTACCCACACAAAAGAGAGGATAAAAGCTATATTTCTATCTCTGTTTCAGTCAATGTTTTTTCCTCCCTCACAAAATTGACTCTGATATCCTCTACAAATTTTTCATCATCCCCTTAAAAAACGATATTTCTCTTACTGTTCATATTTCTATATTTTTCGCATAGAATGTCCATCTATCTAGAAGGATATATGAGCTTCATATAGAACTTTTTTTTCCTTCATCGTTTTTCTGGATAGAATTCTATGTAGTGCCATGTCCCTTGTGCTCTGTTGTTAATTGATGTCTCAAATGGTTTCCAGCGGTGAAAATAAAGAAAATTCCTGAACTGAATAATAATTAAGTCGAATCAAATTACTAGCTCAGCAACAGAGCAGCGAAATTTAAGGGCGGATTGCAGAGAGTTTGGTAGCAACACAGAAGTTTGGGAGGTGGAGAAACGAATCCCTGGGTATGTGTGCTGTTTGTATGCGATGGACATATCGAATTTCCCCTGGAACAGATAAAACAGCGTAGCGTCACATAAAAATACCCTTTTTTTCGTTTCTAAATACATCAAAAGAAGGACCGAACGTGTAACAATAGGACGTGTTAAATTAGTGGAAAAGTTCAATTTGGTTTTTTTTTTCTTGCTGTTTTCAACAACAGTGAACTGTGATGGCTGGGGCTGTAGAGATTCTGCTGAAAATCATGGCAAGCTTAGGTCATGCTTTTGCGTATTTACTTTGATCTTCTCCACTGCATGATCCTAGATTTTAATAATCGAATTAACCGAAATGCTCGCAAAGAGAAATCTTCTGACAATTCTTCTCAATTAATTTTAATGTAGGATTGTTTTTAACTAATGAAAATTCAATTATATGGATTGTAAAAAGTCCTGCTATACACTGAAAAAAAAAATATCGCAGAATGAAATCGTGTAAATTAAATCACAACTTGCACCGTTTGCTCCTATAAATATTGTTATTTTCTCAATAAAATATAATAATTTAAAACATGTTTATGGCACACACTCCGATACACTACGAAATCGAAAATTCTGGTTATTCTGGGATTTGTTCTTATGTTGCATCGTTTTATTTAGTAAAAAGCATAATTCTTGCGATAAAAGAACTTGCCCAAATTGCTAATAGATGTTGCAATATAATTCGCATATCCGAAAACCTCTCAGTTATGCATATAAACCCTATACCAGCGCTCTGAAGCCATGTGCACCAAGGGCATTTTCGCAGCTCAAATTGCCCTCTTATCCATCGATTCTTCATGCTACCCGTTTCATTCTGGCTTGTACGAAAACTGCATACATACGCATATGAAAGAAATAATCTGTTTCACTTTGCATATAACCCGTTCTGCTTCCACTTGTGCATTTTGCATATCATGGAGCTTTGCTGAGTTCTAAGGAAGGCCATTTATGCGAGAGATTTTTATTAGCTCAGCAGTGTTGCACTTTTAGTACAATCGTAATAGATTTAGTACATTTCAAGCTCTAAAAATACCTATTACTTACGTATGCCATTTTTAGCCAAATCTAGTACATTTGGACCCAAACTCAAAATGTATGGATTCTTTCATTATAAACAAATTTTAATTTTGATTTGTGATTTTAAAAGATAATCTACCTCTCTCTTTTGGAATCTAGTATCCTTTTTCGTGAATCTAGTTTATTGTACTCATCATAAAATGCCATACGTATATAGCCTATTTGCTTGTCCCATCCCTGTTGACATCTTTTACCAGTTGTTCGTTATTCGTTTGCGTTAAAATTGCTTTTCATAACACATGCATCGAAAATATGCCTTTCGATGCCTCCGTAGCGGGTCGAAAGTTGCATTTTCGGCCCTAGGGGCGAAAGTGCGATTAGCAGGCCGAAACTGTGTTTTCGCGACGTAAACCGAAAATTTATGAATGAAACTGAACGAGTGAAGTTGGCTGTACGAGCGCAGTGTGATTTACAATAGTTGCGCATTGTCGATTTCCATTTTTTGTTATGTTGATTTTTCATTTCAGTGGGGAGAAAAACTGAAACACTTTTGCATTTCACATTGTATTTTGCGTGTGATTTAGTTGAGCATTACCGATTTCCATTTTTTGTTATGTTGATTTTTTATTTCAAAGGAAAGAAATTTAAAAATTAAAATCTGTTTTGACCAACATTTCTTAGTAATAAAACGAATTTATAGAATAAAGTTGGTTTGTTTCTTTTAAAACTTTACTTCTGTTGAAGTCAGGGGGCTTCGCCCCCCGAACCCCCTGACCGGGGCTCCGCCCCTGGACCCCGTATATGGGGCTTCTCCCCCCAAACCCCCGTTTGCATTACTCTGCAATACGAAAATCGCGTTTAAATGGCATCTCAAGTCATATTTTCGATGAATTTGTTATGAAAAATTGTATACGCAACTCGGAGCGAGTCAACGATTTCACTCGTGTGATATCTGCCCTCGCTTCGCTCGTGCAGCTAACTTCACACTCTTGAAATCGTTGACTTTCGCCCCTTGTTGCGTAATATACTATTTCAGAATGGCATTGTACAGGTAAATTTTGTTTGATTATGATGTAAGTCCAAAAAACCTAAAAGACATCTCTTAAGGCATTTTAAAAGGGTCAAGCCTAACGGAAGCGATGAGCTGCCACTAGAGCCACTGCCCCCAAAGTCCCCCACGGATCAAGAAAACGAGATCCCGTGGTAAGTCAAACCCAAAATTTTTCTTAAAAGTTTGCAAGTTATGCCGCTTTTTCTTTCTTTCTTCAGTCTGACGAAAGAAAACAAAAAGTGTTACGTCCAAAAATTCCGCAAAGAATGGTTGCAACAGTTTTCTTGGGTAAAGGATAGGGCTGAATCAGCCTATTGCAAAGTGTGCTCAACAATTATTACTGGCGGATTAACAATCTATTACATTTAGTACATTTTAGACAGGAAATTTATTACTTTTCAAAAAAATGAAAGTGCAACACTGTAGCTCAGTTGTCATTAGGACATTGACTGAAGCGGTGGTGTATTTCGCGTTGCGAAACGTAGCGAAAAAATTAACACTGCTAAAAATCATAAAGCGTATTGTCTCAAAAGACGACACGAGTTTTGGACATGAGTGTTTCTTTTTTCGGTTTGATAAAACAATGCAATGTTTAATATGATTCCAGGGAATTAAAACAACAAAAAATACGATTTAAATAGGCGTTTTAGTAACTCCATAAAATATCAATTGATCAAATTAATGTTTTTGATTTTAATAATTTCATCTTTATTTTCCGATTGTGATTCGGAAATTTAACATAAAATTTTTTCTTTGTCAAACCTATTTTTAACGTAAAGTAAAACAATTAACCGTGTGTCAAAACCAAAAATAACGAAAAAGAGCTTTCAACAAAGTTTGAACTAGGCTCGGAGAGCAAGCCATATAAACAAGTAAATCGCTTGTCAGTGGTAGTGGATGCCCGAGCACTTTCAAAGCTTTCCTGGCCCTGCTCTATACTGACTATTTTCCGTTACAAAATATATAGCTCTTAATTATTATTATTGATAAATCACTTAGATTTATTAACATGCAATATAAGGATATTTACTGGAAATTTTCTTAACAAGAATTTGCCATATGTAGATTACCTACAAGTTATTCCATAAAACATGGTTTGGATATTTAACATAAATTGTCTAAAAAATACAAAGATTTTTTGCTTCACATGTAGTTCTGCAATGAGAGGTACAAAAACAACGAGGTAAAAGGTAAATTCTTTAAAAAAAAGCTGTTGATCATTTGTGCAAAAACCAAAAGAAAATGGTCAACCATAAAAAAGACCACAAGTAAAAAAAAATAAAATAAAAAGAACCCCGAAAACCCTTCGAATAATTCCTTGGGTCCCTGTGTGATGCCGCATAACTTCTATATTCTCCACAAACGTACGTGGACGTGGGTCGTTTTTGAGGAAGTCTAGAGAATCTCACCGCTTCAAATCGTAACACCAATACCACAAAATATATCCGAAGGCCATCAGAAGAGCAGAGTCTTGTTCTTTTATATCAGCGCGCCTGATGCCGGTAAATTTCCGTCTTATAGTCGCGCAGCATCAGCAACGCGAGATTTCGTGATCAGAATTTGCAATCGCGACTTTATTTTTGCCGACCAAAGTGGAAATTTAAATTATTTCCCTTGGACTCACCTCACTCCTGATTTACTACTTCTTGGTCGTTTTCTGGATGATACTTGCACAGATAGAACTCAAACCTTTTGACTGTAGACTAACCCACTGGAATTCAGTTGTACCTAAACCCTCTAACGTTCTTTCCCTTTCTGAAAGTTAAATCCTCCACTCTATTTAATATAAGAAGGCTCAACTGCCTGCAAAATTTATTTAAGAAAATCTTACTTTTCGTTGTGTGTTCAAATATGCGCTGTCTCTTCGAAAATGTTTTGAAAGTATTTACGTCTTATATTCATCCCCCTCCCGTGCACACGTTCAACGGAAAACCACTTTTTGACTTTTTCGCCGACTTAAAATGTAATTTTTTAATGTGGCTGATGGTTGTTGAAGAGGTGAGAAAGCGAAATGTAATAGAAATTTATAGCAAATATTTTAGAATTTTAAAGCATATTTTCATTTTTGCCATGTACGTAGAATTTTTAATTACACTAGGTTAGTAAAAGCTTTTGCCGTTTAAAGAAATTGGTTGTAACATTTAGTGCCGTTTGCACCAACAAAACATAGCAACTTATGTACAACTTAAAAAATTTAAGTCGAATAATTTCTACGGTTTAAGTAGGCTAACCACAACTTAATTTTTTAAGAATAATACGCGCAAACGGGCCTTAATGATGTTAAATGCAATTTTAAAGATATTTCAACACTGGTAAAAATATATATGTGATTCTTGCGCCGAATATTATCACCCAAATTATATTCTATAATTAGCAGGTAGCGAAGAAAAATCTGTAAGATTTATCTTGTGAATTTTCGAAAATTTTGGAAGTAATATCAATAGAATAAATATTTTCTATAACATTCTCAAAACATTTCCTAACACTCTCTGAAACCACACGGAAAAATTAATTCATTTCGAAAGTGAAACTTTGATTTTAGCATCATATTCAAAAGTCCAAATATTTTTTTACGATTTAATAGCAAAACGAAAACAAACTGTTTATATAATCGTCCAATTACACGGCCTCTGAAATCAACAGCATTCAATTAAAAAAAACCTCGTTTGTATATTTAGATAGCTCTTGGTATTCGAAACCCAAAAAACGAATCTCATAAATCATAAAATGTTTGACTGAAACTAAAACAAAAACCATCCTGTTTCTTGTGCGCTATCGAAATAAATCTTAAAGACGAAGAATAACAAGAAAAAATGATAAAATTTTAAAATTCTTTCCGATATTCAAAGTAATTATTCTTTCGCCGGCATTAAAATCTATTTTCGTATCAATGCACTTAGGCCGTTCGTCAATAGCGTTCGCAAAAATTCAAGCGATTTCGGTTCAGGGATTTTAATTTGAGATCATAGAGCAATCGTTGTTGGAAAATTATATCATGTAGGGCCGTGGAATCTGTTTGACTTTTAGCCAAGGGTTTCCAATGCGGAAAATTTGCTCTTTTCGCTCGCTTAATGATTCTTTGTAATTTTTTGCCTGCCTACAGTCTCGGGAAATTCAAAATGTGAAGATAAATTCTCGAAATGACACCAAAAAAACATTTCGGAATTTTTTGTTTTACCATTTAAAATACAGAGCTAAATGTTTTGGGTGAGTTTTCTTAATAGTATTATGCGGAAAGTCTTACCAACCTTGATTTTTTCTTTTCAAAATTTTGTGTTTTCAAAAAAAATACACCTTTTTATACCCGTATGGTGAAACCAAAGGGTATACTAACTTTGCCTTACCGTTTGTAACGCCAAGATCCCGTCATCGCACACAGAAATGAATTACACCAGCGTGTTTAGAATGATGATAAAGAAAAAAAAAGAAACAGACAAAATATTTTATTAATTATAAAATATTTTGCATTAATAGAAACATTAGGGATTTTTTATTTGTGTCTTTGAAAAGGTTTTTCGCCTTGTAGAGATTTCCGAATATTTGCTTCTTAATTTTTTTTTTTTTTTTATACTCATTTTTTCAAATTTTTTACAGACGTTTATCTTGGCAGAGATTTTTTAAATAACAGGCGTCTCTCGATTTATGACGTCTTAATCTAAGACGTTTCGATATACAAGACTCAGTGTTTTGTGTCCGATCTCGTTATAATATATTATGACAAAAAATCGATAAACAACGCTGAATTTCCAAGATTTTTTTTTAATTTTTAAAACATTGAACTCTTAATCTACACTGTAGAAAATGGATTTGAATTTAAACCGAAAAATGGGGTAAAAACGGGGTAAATTTGCAAAAACGTCGTAAAATTTCGAAAAAAAATCAGAATTTAGCTCGCACACCATTTAAGTTGTAAACTCACCCAAAAAAACATTAATCTTACACTGAGGGTATTCACAATCCTCTTCGGTATTCGGTATTTTCGGTAATATTAAAAGACTGAAAATATTCTGCTGTGAACATCCCACAGCACAGATTTGAGAACAGCGCTTTTATTTGATACGTGACCAAATCATGAACTGCGAATTTGATTGTAAAATATATCACATTACCTTTAAATCCATGTTTGATGTATTCTTTTGAATTTCTATTGTGGCAACGGCTATCAAAATTGAAAAAAATTGCAGTCCGATGAGATAACCAGCGAAAAAATTTGACAACTAAAACATTACTAGCGCCACTCGCGGTTGATTCTTGATACCGAATACCGAGGCTGAAAAACACGACTCGAGGCATGTATACAATTACCGAATCCGGTAATTCATTTTTACATGAACCAAGTTACCGTCTCGGTAAAAATCTGTTAAATTTGACTGAATTACCGAGCGGTAAATTTACCCGCATTTTAAAAGAGGACTGTGAATTCCCTCACTATAAATAGGGTAATTTTAAATCTTGCGTAAAATTTCGACCAATATTCGTATTTTTACTCTCATTTTTGTGTAAAAACACGCTCGCAGGGTATTTTTGCATTATTGTACGGACAATTTAACCTTAACCTTATAATTCGCATAAGGTTTGTGGCATCGGAGTATAAATACTCGAATCGAGTTTTACTCTACCAAAATCCTGTGTGGCGCCTGCCACATGGCAGACATGCCCGGGAAATTTGGATGTGAAAACATCCGCAAAAATAATATAATATTTTTGTTTTTGCAGACCATATAAGCCGAGAAATTCTAATACCATTTTCGGTGTAATTTTAAACATCCATGTCGTAAAATTACACCCGTATTGTACTTTTTCTTCTTATTTAGCTTAAAGTTCCCCCGTAAAAGTGGCTTTTGTACGCCACAAAATGAGTAAAAATGCATAGCTTTTAAGCCATTACGACTCGGTGTAATTTTACCCCTATTATCGTAGGAAAATGGTTTCCTACGATAATAGGGGTAAAATTACAATAAAATTTTCTGGAGTGTATTTAAATTGAGTTATTATTCAGAATTTACAGCTCCATCAATCCACAATTTACATACATAAAAAATGATGAACAAAAATACAAGATCTCAATATACGACGTTTCGATATACAACGCAAAATCACGAATTTTCACTTGCCTAAATCACTGCAATCAAATCTTTTTGATTTTTACTGATTTTTCGTTTAAGTTTAACGATTTTTTTTTCACGTAAAAGGAAGTTTTATTCTAATAAAATTAAAGAATTTTTCAAACGTTGCTTACAAAACATGAACAATTTTTTCGAGTGTATATACTAAGGGCTTTTGTAGAAAAAAATGATCGAGATTGCAATCTAAATCAGGATTTTGTTCTGGACACATTGAGTGCTACCCATCGCATATGCAGCTAATGTCCTGTACACATATCGTGTTATAACCATGAATGGAGTCAGCTTCTCCGCTCCTAAAGCAATGTGCTGGTCTATCCCTCGGGATAAATTGTCCAATGCCAGTGATGCGGACGCTGATGCAGATTCTGATGCTTTTTCCAGCATCCGAGGTGCTCATGGACATGGTTTTTTAGACGATAGTGCCATATGAGTCCCAAAGTAGTTCATCTTTCATCGCTCTGCCCCTTGCCGTAACTATGGAGCTATTTTTGCGTCAAGAACAGAAATAAGTTTCTAATTGGATTAGAGCGGATGATCGCCGCATTAAAATAGCTCAAGTTAAATCAGTCAAATTGTTTTTTTGTTTTAAGCTGCCATTTGTTCGGAAACTCCCTTTCAACTGCAACTCCTCTTCACTCTTTTTTATGACGTCATTCGATGTGCTCACATCATCCGATGTGGATAAGCATTTTAATTTTCAAGACAACAAAAAATCGATTAAAAACATCTTTGAAGAAAATATAAGGAAAATTGCTAATAATTTTTTTTTAGCCTCTGGGAAATGTGAAACAATTTTTCCGATGTTTACTTCAGGCATGTGCGTTAGTTTTGATTAAACGCGATTTTTTTTTCAATGTTATTTATGAGTGTCGTTCATGAGGAACAGGTGGTGATGGGATGTGAGTTTGCATATTTTTTATGATGATAAAAATGGGTTACTAGAACCATCATCGAAGTCGACGTTTTTCTATGAAAATATTTTTCCTGTATTTTCTGGTATTTTTTCTAAAAATTTAAGCGTATTACTAGACGATCACATCACTCTGAATGTCACAACAATAAATATTTTCGGAATGGGCCATGAAATTTTGTTTACGGTTTCTAATTTTATTTTTTTTCATTTTCATTTTTTTTTGTTATTTTTTTAAATAAACAAATTTAATATTTTTTATTGTGTCATTAAAGTAGTCTAAACGATTTTAGTTTTCAGTTCCAGATTGTCATTGGTTTTATAAAATATATTTCACATTAAGATATTTATTACAGCATTTAAAATGAATCTTATTTTATTATCAGTTTTTTATAGAATTCTGGTTAATAAAGTTATCAAAAATTAAAATATTGGTTTGTGTATTCAAAATGTTAAAATTAATTCGGAACGAAATATTTTTAGATTCTTATATCAAATTTTTAAATTTTCTAATTATATTGAATACTAGCTGTCGGATCCGTTGTGGGCGTGTTATTAACACAAGAATGAAGGTGATACTCCCGGAATTGGGAGATAAATCAATTTTAATCTCTTTCCTCTTACATTATGTCGCAAAAAAATGGGTCGGAATTTGAGTTCAATCGGTTTGGTGGTTTTTGTGTTGGAGTTTTTATAAAATTCAGTTTCATTCTTAATTAGCTTTTTCTTTGAAAATCAGATTTTAAAAAAATCCGAAAAAAATTAAATGTCTCCCATTTCTACAACTGGTGATGTACATAAAATACGTCACACTACCAGGGGGAGGGAGGAAACTTCTGCATTAGTGTGATGGCCTATATTATATTATGTTCACATTCTTTATGAATAAATGTTTGACAAGCGATTCGGCAGATATTAGCTAACGCGAGTCCGCTATCCACATTCTTGCTAACACTTGCCAAATGCCTCAGTCGTCAGCACTCAATCATTTCTACTGAAATCAAGGTGGAATAAGGAGCCGCTCCATTGCCATGACTTTTTCCCATGACAAAAAAAATGAGACACATTTATGTGAAGATGCCTTGGCGAGAAAGGGAGATAAGAATCAACTGCAAAAATTTGTCGGCAAATGCAAAAATAATTTCCCCTCTTTTGTTATGGCGATTTTATGGCGATGTTATGGCGATTTCTACTACAATCACATTTGTCCCTGTAAGTGAATAGTAAGCACGGACACCTTCAAACTGTTATTATAGCGTAATGTCATTTTAAAAGCTTTTTCTCCTTCGCATGCATAGTCAAAAGCTTTGTTACCATGCCAATTTGAACATTATATTCATAGCATAAGGTTTGCTATGATTGCTATAAAGTTGTTAAACTGGAAGGGAAAACGTTTACCTTGTATTCAGTCATTCCTTTTTAGATCTACATAAGTCTATCTTGCTCTAGTTTCCTGCATTTTTTTGTCATGGTAAAAAGTCATGGTAATGGAGCGAGCCCTATAAGGTCGCCCTCCATTACCATGACTTCGGCAACTGCAAAAAAATAGAGACACATTTATGTGAAGATACGTTGACGAGAAAGGGAG
The DNA here is from genome assembly GCA_964034945.1 of Chrysopilus asiliformis. NCBI lineage: Eukaryota > Metazoa > Arthropoda > Insecta > Diptera > Rhagionidae > Chrysopilus > Chrysopilus asiliformis. Next base: position 94,832,299 of record OZ035962.1, read on the forward strand.
ATAAGAATCAACTGCAAAAATTTGTCGGCAACTGCAAGAATAATTTCCCCTGTTTTTTATGGCGATTTTATGGCGATTTCTACTACAATCACACATTGTCCCTGTAAGTGAATAGTAAGCACGGACACATTCAAACTGTTATTATAGCGTGATGTCATTTTTCTCCTTCGCATGCATAGTCAAAAGCTTTGTTACCATGCCAATTTGAACATTATATTCATAGCATAAGGTTTGATATGATTGCTATAAAATGGTAAAACTGGAAGGGATAGCGTTTAACTTGTATTCAGTCATTCCTTTTTAGATCTACATAAGTCTATCTTGCTCTAGTTTTCTGCATTTTTTTGCAGTTACAGAAGTCATGGTAATGGAGGGTGACCTATAACGACACAGAATTTCAGAAAATTCAAACATTTTCGCGTGTGTTTTTTACCCCCCACGCATACACCTTGCGTTTAGGGTGAGAGTTCGTGTCTGTTTGTCCTTGCCTCATAACTTTTGATATCACGGAAAGAAGGTTTTATTACAAAAAAAATCGCCGTACCCTCTTCACTTCAACCCCCCTCCCCTTGTCCTTCGATCTTTTGATCCGTTGAACCGTTTTTGATTGCGTTTTCGCTATTGGGATGGAATTAATGAAAGGAATGTTTTAATGCACAAGAATTCGCCCTCCACCCACTTTAAACCCCCTATCTTTATTGATTCACTGAACATCTTTCAATCTCGTTTTCACCACCTTAAAAAATTGTGAATATAAAAACACTTTATAAAAATACAAACTGCTGATAGAGACACAGATCGGATATTAAAAGTTTTTTTACTCCCATCTTTAAAAATAGTCAAAAAAAAACTAAATTAAATTTTTTTTGGGATTTTCTTAAAAACTAGAGCCAAACCACATGCAAATTCAGAATCAGCGACGTCAAATTATCCTAAAAAGATTGTAAAATCGTTGGCAACACAAAAAAAAGAAAAAGTTTTTTTTGTCCGGTAGAGTGGCCCAAATTTCAAACATACACTGTGGGAAATGAATTTGAATTTAAACCGAAAAATGGGGTAAAAACGAGGTAAATTTACAAAAAGGTCGTAAAATTTCGAAAAAAAATCAGAATTTAGCTCGCACACCATTTAAATTGTAAAATCACCCAAAAAAACATTAATCTTACACCAGAAATAGGGTAATTTTAAACCTTGCGTAAAATTTCGACCAAAATTCATATTTTTACTCTTATTTTGGTGTAAAAACACGCTCACAGGGTATTTTTGCATTATTGAACGAACAATTTCATTATTTCACAATGCAGTTGACGGATATTCGCTCTGGCTTGATGGAGCTATGTTGCCTTAACCTTATAATTCGCTTAAGGTTTGTGGAATCGGAGTATAAATACTCGAATCGAGTTTTACTCCACCAAAATCCTGTAAGCCTGCGTGGAAGCTGGTAAAGCAGGCTCTGATGACGGCGAGCCAGCTTCCATACCAGAAACAGGCTCCTGACAGGTTTTCTGGGCAGACATGCCCGACCTGTTGGGGGGAAATTTGGATGTGAAAACATCCGCAAAAATAATATAATTATTATTTTTTGTTTTTGCAGACCGTATAAGCCGAGAAATTCTAATACCATTTTCGGTGTAATTTGAAACAAAAAATGTCGTAAGTTTACACCAGTATTGTACTCTTACGTCTTATTTATTTTAAAGTTCCCCCGTAAAAATGGCTTTTGTACGCCACAAAATGAGTAAAAATACATAGCTTTTAAGCCATTACGACTCGGTTTAATTTTACTACTATTTTGTGGTTTCCTACTATTTTAGTGGTAAAATTACAATAAAATTTTCTAAAGTGTATGTAGCAATATCAGTCTCGCCCAGTATCCCCTTGTACTAGTCGAGACTGATATTTGTTAAAAGCTTTGCCTTGATTTGGCTAATTTCGGCGTCGATCCGAATTTTGCGAAACTTTTACGAGTCACAGCAAATTAAGGCGAACTCATCAGCCACACTTTCCCGTCTGCCTTGATTCGCGTACATTGGCCAAGAGTGTGGACAATACTAAAAACAATTTTTTTTAAAAGCGATATTCGTATGAAGAGAAAATTTAAATTGTTTCTCTCCAACATGAAAGAACTTAAATTATATTTCTAATTTACTCTTGTGAATCTTTTATGAACTGGAAATGTAATTAAAACATAATTATAATGACTTTTTTTATTTTTAAACATCAGAACCTGAAATGTTTTCTCTTCATTTTTAATCGCAAACAATTAAACATCGTCCAAATATTTCAAAATTGCAAAAAAATATATATATTTACAACAAAATATGTAAATCAAATTTTTTTTCTTTCAGGTAACGTACAACGAAATTCCAGTAGAATTCCGCAACTTTTAATTTAATACTCTGGTATGTAAGTTCAGTTTTCAAATATAGTTCCTGCATTAAAGGCGATAGGAAACCAGAACGTGTGCATGACCTACGCCAAACAAACAACTTTAAGCTCAAACTAGTTTAACTTTTATAATTTCACTATGAACGCAAGATTTATTATTACATGGGAAATTCACATTTCACCTCGATATTCCATTATATATTATGATTTTTTTCATCATGCTTGTATTCACCGATTTCCTGGCAAAGTACTTAACCTTCAAAGGTTTCCATGGCCTACATATCCTTTTTACCGACAACGAATAAAATTTTTCTGCAGTAATCTCCTCAACTCTAAAGTTATTTTCACATTTTTTTCCAGTTAATACGGGGTGAAAATTCTCTATTTTATTTTATTTCATTTTCGCTGGGTTTTATTATTTTGCCATTCAACGTCATGGAAAAAAGGGAATGCGAAGCAAACAAAAATGCTCTGAATACAGGCTGATGACATACAGATGTGAGAGAACAGAGGCAGATGGATACAAGTGATGATGTTATAAAATCGTGAATAAGTTAAATTCCCACGACACATAAAAAACAAATGATAAGAAAAAAAAATATCCTTTTCCCTACTGGCATCTTTAACCTATAAGCAAAACACACTTCTCAGGTTATTTCCACGAAAAGTCCCCTTTCTTATCTCATCATTTATAAAGTTTTTTTTTTCTTCTCGTTTCTGCTGGTTTTTTTTTATAAAGCAATGTGAATCAAGTTTAACAGAACAAAAGGATAAGATCTCACAAGGACCAGTTCAACTTCATCTTGTTCCTCCAGTTCTCTCGACGAGTTCGTGTTTATCCCATCGGAATATTTCCAACATTCTCAATGCAGTCCCTTGCTTATTAATTTTGTAGTCTTATTATTTTGGTGATTCCGTTAACCCTTTTTCGAGTTCTTTAGCTGAAAATGTTCATCAATAAGCAAGTATTTAAATTTTGAATCGAAGAATCAGATGCCATTCTTAAAAACTCCCGCCAAGAATATTTGATTCTTAGTGCATCCTTTTCAAATTTCCATACATGTTTAATTTTTTAATCGATCATTCAGGGCGATTATTTAAATGGTGCCCTACACACGACTGTCCCGTGTGAGGATTGTACCCAAAAAAAAAAATCCCTAATAACAAACGAATCATTTTAAAAGGATCGCCTGAGACAGTTTGGTAGCTCGTGTCATAGGTGCGATCACTTCTAATAAAATCAGTTAAAAGGAGGGTCCTGAATCAGGATTCAACCTTTTTTTTACATTTACCGCGGACAACCAACCCGAAAAACTGCTGATATTCGTTAAATGTTCAGAGATCAAAATGACAAACCTTTTAAGTTCGAAGGTTATCCTCATACGGGACAGAAAATATCTAAGGGATTGTGTGTCTTTTTTTTCTTACCCTCGCAAGTGTCTGTATGTTATAATGGCAGTAATTTGGCTTTGTGTGAAAGATGACATGAACACAAATCATCCCTTTTTACCGAAGACGAAAAAGGTCTGTCCCATTCCAGGATAAAGAGGTTGAATTAAGGTGAGGATTTAACATCGGTCCTGGTTCATCGTTTTCGGTAAGAAGTGTGACTAAAAGCCATACTTTTCCCTTAAATCAAATCAATCGTTCGTTTGTTTGTTTTGTTTGTGTCAAAAGGTCGGTTAGGCATCGAAATAATTCGCTACAAGTTGATTTCTTTATTAAAAAGTAACTTTCGAAGGTAATTCTTGATTCAGTTATTCGGTTAAAAATAATTCAACGAAAAAAAAACGATGAGAAGGGAAAAAGTTGTACTTATAAGAGGGAATCAGCACTGTGAAGAGGTGGAAAACTTTTTCCGTATATGTAATGCGGTGGCACGTGTAGAAAATTACGAAATGAGACGATTTTCATGATGATGATGATTATGACGATGACGGAAAAGTCATTCCCATTTCGGGAAGTTTTTTTCATCTTTTATTCTTCAGATGCCGCCACGATTTTTAATGCTTTTGCCGAAGAATTCGCGATATCGTGATACGTCTATGACAAAGACAAGAAACTTTTCTCAACTTCGTTTTGCAATACAGAAGTCTCGGTTGTATAGGGGCCGCCCCGGTATTTTTCTCTTGTTTTGCATTCATTTGGCCTCCTCTTTTTTGGTTTTTGCTTATTGTACAACTGATATAAGTTATATAGAGTAGTAAAATAGCGATGCAAAACGATGATTATGGTAATGACTTTGAAGCAGCAAGGAGCAAAAAAGTGAACCGCCCCGTCCCTTAAATTGTTGAACATAAAAAAATTGTAATGACGGTTGAATAACATTATACTCCTTGGGACATTTGCTTTTTATGCCCTGTTTTGACATGTTTATGACATAAGCTTAAAAGAGAAAACAACTTTCTTTCTATTTTTTTTTCTCTCTGGTCTCATCTTCATTCGAGGGGGATTTTTTTATATATATTATTATTATTTTTCCATTTTGTTGTTAAATATCTAACAAGTAATAGGGAAATCAAAATAACAAAAAATAATGGAGGAAAATCGCAAAAGAAAACTGAAAATTTTTGATTGAAGTTGAGTTTTCATTATTTGAAATGAGTACATTTTAAAGATACACTTTATGGTTATTTGTAGAAATATGCCGTGTACTTAATGTCATTCATTTTTTTACATTTAAAAATGTTTTGGAATTTTGAATTAAGAAGTATTCTTTCAAGTCTTATTTTATTGAGGTCAAGATAATTTTTATTTCTTGGACTAATACCTACGAGGAACAAATGCCTGAGTTTATTTAAAAAACATAACAAAAGCTATAATTGCCAATCTGGCAATCATTGGAGACCCGTATGGTGATATTCGTATCAAAATTCGAACAGTTGTACCAGAATTCCACTTTGAAGTCAAACTTTCCAATAAGATTTTTTAAAATTTGTTCCAATTGAATTTTGATGTATGGGAGTTTTATGTAGAATCATATCCTAAATAACTTTTGTTCTTGGACTTCTTTGATAAGATGCACCGTTTTCGAGATATTCACAAAAAACGATTTCGTTCGTATGGGGGGTACCCCCCCTAATAGTCCATTTTTGCCCATTAACGAACTTAGCCTCGCATTTTACGAAAAACGGATCCACGCAAAATTTCAAGTCTCTAGCTCAATCCGTGCGCCCGCAATCCGCACCACAGACGGACAGACAGACAGACGGACGGACGGACAGACGGACAGACGGACGGACATGCAAAAATTAAATATGTTTATCATTCTAAACACACTGGTGTAATTCATTTTTTTGTGCGATGACGGGATCTTAGCGTTACAAACGGTAAGGCAAAGTTAATATACCCTTTGGTTTCACCATACGGGTATAAAAAATGAACTTCGAAGTCAGTTTTTGAATTCATTTCGATTTTCAAATTCATATCAAAAAAACTATGGGGAGATGTCCATAAAATACAACGATGGACTGTGGGGGAGGGATCGGGGGCGAGGGATGGTCAGAGAAAGAAAAAAATAACGCAGGGCTCAAACTGGGAATTTTACCTAATCGCCCCAAACATAAAAATGCAGGTAAATTTAAAAAAATTGCATTATTTTTGAATTTTTTGAATCACACTATATTATGCAGATCTTGTCAGTGGTATCTTTACAATTGGTTTACCCATTGACTGTCTATTTTATGGGTGACAAGATTTTTGCCTCAGAATCGTTAGTCATAAAGAAAGCTGCGAAAATAAGAGGCGCAAGATACCCGCGTATTTTTGGGGACCTTAGATAGTTTTCCTAAAAGAAATTCTTCGTATATTCGGTATTCTACAAAAAAGGTCCTTCAATTTGCGATTGCAAAAAGGAGATTTAACAAAGATTCGGAAGAACATTTAAAAACCAATTAATACCATAAGCCAGCATATCTAAATCGCAGCAGGCATTCCAAAATATTTTTACTAAATATGCACTTTTATTGGCATGGTAAAATTTTCGATGGTTTTACTCTTCAATTTCATACACACGAAACATTGGGTTCAGTTTTCTCAAAACATTGATAACACAAATAATGGCTACCAGACTAAAATTTGACAAGGGAACAAACAAACTAAAGCTAAAGCTAAAGTCTACAAAAAAAATCCCTTAAAAACTTTTCACCCTTACGATATCCTATTGCGCACCGAGCACCCCCGCTTAGCTACCAATTTGCTAAAACAATTTTCAATCAAAAAACGGAAATTAAGAACAAAAGCTTTATGCGGGAAAGCTCGATAGAATCCAGTGATACAAATGATTTGGTGTAAAGGAGGAGGACGATTTTTAGGTCGAAATGGACCAAAATGGCTCAATAAATGGGTGGGCGGGTAGTCTTAGCGCCAGTAACAGTAAGTGTGGGTCAGCGATCACAAACGAAATCACAATACAAACAGACGACCATCATATGAAAACATGTTGTCGCTTTCCGTAAAAATCTACTCGGTATATCTGTGCAATTTTCAGTTTAGTATGTTTTATAGTCCATATAAGAGCGTAACTATTGTATTCAGGAATCTGCCATTCAATCGAAAATTTTTGAAACAATACGATCGATGGGGTTATGCTTCGGTTCATGTGAATGTGCGAATAGATTGGCGAATTTCGTCCTCGTTCACATCTGTCCATCATAATCAAGAGAAGTAAAGTGTAAATATCAGAAAATATTTTCATTGTATTTACTTTTTTCATTTTTATATTCCAAACAACGCAATGAAATATTTGTACTTAAAATGTGTTGAAATATTTATCTGTTTAATAGCATTTTTTTATATTGAAGGAAAATCCCATCAGAATTTTAAAACTATTTTTTTCAATTCTTTTGAATTATTGGGAAAAAATGACTTTTTGCACAAATTGACGAATTGCAACAACTTTTGAAAAATTACACTATTCACACAATTCTAACTGGGATATCTGGTAAAATTCCTTATAAAGGTATTTTACGATAACTCCCCGGCAATTCCACACTCAGAAAAATGTCCACGTCAACTTTTTGTCAGGTTAACTCTGACCTTACAGAGGTATCTGTAAGCCAGCTAGCGGTCAGAGTTAACCTATCTAAGGTCAACTCGTGCAGCTCCCAATGCCCTACTTCACCTGCTGGTGGCTTAATTTCAGTATTTCTCCGATCACAGGTCAACTCAGTTTTACTTGCCCACATGCAGGCGAACGCGCGCCTGCCCGAGGCCAATTACGCCGTATGTAGGTCGTCGAGTTAGCCTCCATTTTTCTGAGTGCAGTAGTTAATTTTTTGTAGAAGATAGCATATTAAAAATTAGACATGTTCTGACAATGCAAAAATGATTATTAAAAACTCATCTTTTTTAATATTGCGAAACTGCTTTGAAATTCAATAAAAATTTCATAACATTTGCAAAATCTTCACATTACCCTGATGTAACCGTACAAACATATTTAGTTACTTTTTTGCGAATTTTTCAATCATTTATTGTATAAGAACTATATTACAGTATAATGCAAGCTTATCATAAAATATTCTATTGGACTTTTCTCGTTCGTATTACCTAGAAAATTGCATTGAATTATGTAGGTTATGGCCATGAGGGAGAATGTTTTTCCGTTTCATCGAAGTTTATGGCCTAAGGTTACCTTATGAAAAAATCACTAGAAATTGAAGCTTCTCGCATGGATTCAAGGAGCAAGATTTAAACATTCAGGATTCAAGACCCGGAGTTGTAAATTTAATAATACACCCCGAAATGTTGCTCCATAGGTTAGAAATGGAATGCTTGCTGGGCAAAAAAATTTCTAGTTGTGTTTTTTATATTTCCCTATATGCCATTTTACATTTGTATATGTGGGGCATTTTAAGCCGAATGTATAATAAAATTCATCCTTTTTTGCATATACACCTATAAGCGAAAACAACGACCTCTATATGCTTAAAGTCGACCTGAATTTTTAGAATTGATCCCAAATGAAGGTAAGAGGAGATGAAACTAAAGCTGGAGGGATGTTTTGATCCATCATATGTTATTCGGTATGTAGATGAAACCCTTTTCTAACGGAATCCTTTAAAAATAGCCAGCAGAGAACAAATATTTATATACTTATATGTATATAACTATAACTATGTAAAATACTTACATATCCGTATATGTGGAAAAGAGATCTTCGAGGCTGGATATAAGCATAGTTCCAAAGGGGATAACAGAATATGCTCAAGACATGCAAATCGAAATATGAAGGAATCAAGGATGATGTAGTACTAGCTTACTGATGCTGTTACTATACACGGCTGATGTTGCTCCTGCTGCTATTCAGCATAAGGGTCAGTTTTTGAACACCTGGGAAACATCAAGAAATTTGCATTAAAAAAAAATTCCAGGATCTGAAAACTCATAAAAAAAAACTCTGCCTTCGTAATTCTTTCAATCTCCCGGGGGCATCTTTACAGTGAGAATAAGGCGATGGAGTTGGAAATAGCAAGGAAACCGCTCACCTCTTCCACCCTGCATCATTTGTAGTTTTGAAGAATTCTTCAAGAATAACGGCGATATGCCTTACATTTTCCGACCAGGATTCACCTCGGCTTGGCTCTCATCTTGACGAAAAAGGATCAATAGCATAATGTATGCTGGTTATACAAATTGAGGAAAGATATGAGATATCCAGTAATATCCATAATTTATAATTTATCGACTTAATGGTTGTATAAATATGTATGCCTATGCCCCACTTATATACATTTATATTTATGCCATGTGTTGTTGTAGTACGATATTTTATGTGGGATGATGTTCATTCCGAGGGGAGGTTGAATTTCTTATTTCCTCAATTCAGTTATTTTGAACAAGCGAATGGGAGCAAACTGAAAAAAAATTCTTCTTTCATCGTTATGTAGCAAATAATGTACAAATATTTGTGGAAATATGGAAGCAAGAGTAAAAATTTATATGTATAAAACATATTCACACATATTATATCTAGCTGGCTAGAAATCATCTAAAAAAATCCGTCTTTTTAAGGATTACCGCAAAAGCCTTGGGGGCAATAATGTGGTGTTTTTATTAGGATACATTGGATTAGGTTCAAAAGAATGTTTTTGGCCTGTGATAACATCGCCCCCCTCTAATATAATTTACAGAGGATTGATTTTTAACAATAATTTAATTTTATTTCATTTTATTTTTCGATAATAAGATAATGAAAGAATCTAATTATTTCAGAAGTATAGATATGTTAAATAGGATTTTTAATTAATTTTCTTTGTAGAAGATATTTCTAGATAAAATTTTAAAAAAATAAAAAAATTTCGTGTGTGCCGGAATCGACTTGTATTCGAAATTCTCAGTCTGCGAATGTCGAATCGAATTGAACAACATTTGTAAGGTTTCACTACCCATCAACAGCAAATAACATGACACGTCTTACGTGATATTGGTCAAAGTTTCTTTGACAAAAGGAAATTTCGCAATTGTCTCCATAGGAGATTTCAAGGGCAGGCCATGAAAAATTCAATTTATGTCTAACGCGGCGAGGTTTCATAAAGAAGACCGCCACATCAGGATGTTTGGGATGACAAAAGCTTTTGATTTCCGATTATCCGTCCGTGGACAGCGTAATTTTCGAAAGGATTGAGCTAAAGACTTGAAACTTCTTACAGTTTGCGATAAATAAATAGCAACGCCAAGTTTTTGAAAGGGGAAAAATCGGACCATTCTTTTTCTTCGCCTCCATACAAACGATACAATTTTTTGAGATTTTCTCAAAAACGGCACATGTTGAAAAATTTTTAGAGATAAAATACATTTAGAATATGTTTTTACATAACCATTCCATACATAAAAATCCAAACGGTCGACACCTTCCTCTCTCTCCCACACAAATGGATTTTTTTAATTTTTTCAATGATTTTTTTAATTAAAATTTCTTATAATTGATTTGAATATTTGTTATATATTTAGAATCTACATATTAGGGCTATTCACTCTTTATCGTACACTCTAGGCTAACTCGACGACCTACATACGACCTCGGGCAGGCGCGCGTTCGCCTGCATGAGGGAAAGTAAAACTTGTGTTGACCTGTGACCGGAGAAATTCATGTAATGGAAACCTCTGTAAGCCAGCTAGCGGTCAGAGTTAACCTGACAAAAAGTTGACCTGAGGCCTTATTACCGAACACGATACGATTGGATCGAGTCGTAAACTCCATGTTGTTGTTAGTGTAAAACACTAACAACAACATTGAATTTACGATACGAACTAATCGTATCGTGTTCGGTAATAAGGCCTCTGGACATTTTTCTGAGTGTAGTTGATCGTAAACTCGTAGAATCGTAAATAAAATCGTAGTTTTTTGACAGTTCTCCATACAAATTTTTTTACAACGAAAACTACAATCTACCATACCCGAAGGTATGGTAAAATCGTAGTTTTTGTCGTACTTCTAATAAAGTGAGGTTAAGGCATGTTTTGTGACATGTCAACTTGGTGCCAACTCTAAAATGGACATTGGAAAAGCAAGTAAATTAAAGTATTTGTATGATTTAGTATAAATTAAGAGTTAAAAAATGCTTTAAACAATTTAGATAAAGAAAATAAAAAAGAGTCAAAAATTTACGACAAAATCCGCAACCTCTAGTAAAGCGCTTCTCACGCTTCGTTGTACTTTTCCATCGTAGATGTACAGTACAATCTACGATTTTACTATCTACGATCAAGAGTGAATTGCCCTATTATGTGGAGTTATGTGGAGTTCGGAATCACCGCAGCAGTCTAGAAATTAAATAGTCATTTCACTCGGCATTCGTTTACGCGCTTCAATCCGATCAGGACGAAATCTAAATTTACAATTAATCCTCGGTTCGTGTACTGAACAGGTTCTGAAGGACTTTCATAAATCGATACAGTCACGAACCAAAAGCTCCTGCCTACAAACTGAAATGTAGTTTACGAACCTGGCATTTTTGAGATTCAAAAATAGTTTAAAAACCCGAACGCCCAATAACTGAGGTTCCACTGCATGTGATTTTATTGGTTCACATTTGATAGACAAACACTATTTTGGACATTACCTTTAAAAAAATTTTACAATTGCGTTATCGAACCTAAAACAAAATCGATTAATGGTATCTATTATTAAATTTATATTTCGGTCTCGAAAGAATTTTTCTCTCATTGTATCTTTAACTCAAACATAATGTAATTTTACATATTTTTTTATCCTTTTTAGGACAATCAGGGCATATTAAGAATTTTCAAGAAAAAAAAATCAAATAATTGATTTGATTTTCATTACGTGTATTTCTGTCTGTCGTTCTATTGCAGAAGAAAATAAAAGTATAAAGAAACACACAGAATTCAACAAAACCAATTATTCGCCTCTTAATTTAATTTTTCTTGTAGACAAAAGAATGAAAAGTCTTGGAAAACCCGCACGCAAAGTAAAATATTCTGTACGGAACGTCTTCGATTATTTCCATTTTTTTTTTCTCATCTTTATATCCTCAATCTTTTTATTTCATTCAAATACAACTATATATCTAGATATATTATTTGGAAAAGTATTATGCCAAGAAAATGGAAAAGGCAAAAAAAAATTCTCTGGTTGTTTTATTCAAGTCTAGTCATGTGCCAAAAGAATATCCCTCAGTTAAGACATGGCATGAGCAAACCTATTTATTGGATAAATTGTTGTCAAAAAAACGAAAAGGAAAAAAATCTTGAGGAAGAAAAACCAGGAAAATACCAACCAAAGGAGCCCGTCACATCAGTACAAGTGAATTGTTGAAACAAAAATAGGAAAAAGCTTTCCACATTCACCTAAATGTAGTCTATTTTGCTTGTGAATGCTATGAAAGGCTGATGTGAAACTAGGCTAGGCCGACTCGTTCTCCACATCCCTTCACACCCTTCCAATTGTCGGAACGGTCGCATAAAGCTGATGACGCCATACATCCGAAATGTTCCAACATATAATTTTGAGAGTACGTGATCCGAGTGTTTATTATAAGTTTAATGCATTGAAAATATGTGAAAAGATGAAAATTCAAAAACGACGAAAATCATTTTCTATAGATATTGGACTATTCCTTTCGCTCCATATGGTTCTCAACATTAGGGATTTTTGGTAGCCTTGTTTCGTTGTATTTGCCAAAAAGTCAACATTTCATATTTTTGGTGCAGCAATAACGCCTTCCTTCAAGCCTCTAAATTGCTAGTCGGGCGGTATCATTTAATATCTATAGTTATTGTTATGAGATAGGGAAAAATCGGCAGGATGTTGTGGCAATGGTAAAATATCACTGGTAGAGTAAAATAACCAATTTAAACAGAATGGTATGAAAGAATATTTGTTGGAATCACCACCGGTTCAACTTTTTCCAACCGGTCTTGGAGGCATAAATGTTGGAAGTAGGCATAAATGAGCATAATAAAATATGTTTTTATTTGTTGTGAAATCACAACACATTAAAAACCTATCGTTCTTACTTCGACACAATTTATAATTTTTTAAACGGTGTCGAAGGAAAATCGGTCGCTGTATATTATTTACAGTTTAGAACAATATTTTTGTTATTGAAGTTCTCTGAATTATCTGAAAGAAAATTTTGAGCTGAAAAATATTGCCGAACAATATGGTCAAATTTTTTCGTAATTGATATTTAAAAATTTCCAAGGATTTACCATTCACAACTTCATAGACATTTCAATTTTCACCGTTTAAGGTTCATATGTCGATAATTATCTTGTTTTAAAGGTAATGTAATTTAAAAAAGCACTATCAAAAATATTTCTTTCAAAAATGACTAAAACTACAATAAAAAAAGGATCAATTTCTAAGAAAATTGACCACATAGAGATATACATTGTTCGACAGTGAGGGTATTCACAATCCTCTTTTAATTTTCGGTATTCGGTATTTTCGGTAATATGTATTAAAAGACTGAAAATATTCTGCTGTGAACATCCCACAGCACAGATTTGAGAACAGCGCTTTTATTGGATACGTGACCAAATCATGAACTGCGAATTTGATTGTAAAATATGTCACATACCTTTAAATCCAAGTTTGATGTATTCTTTTGAATTTCTATTGTGGCAACGGCTATCAAAATTGAAAGAATTTGCAGTCCGATGAGATAACCAGCGAGAAAATTTGACAACTAAAAACATTACTAGCGCCACTCGCGGTTGATTCTTGATACCGAATAACCGGGCCGGAAAACACGACTCAAGGCATGTATACAATTACCGAATCCGGTAATTCATTTTTACATGAACCAAGTTACCGTCTTGGTAAAAATCCGTTAAATTTGACTGAATTACCGAGCGGTAAATTTACCCGCAATTTAAAAGACGACTGTGAATACCCTGAATGTTTTGATTTTTGCCGTTATTCGCAATCTGTATTCGTTCTCGAGTTGTTTTCATTTAAATGTATCAGGAGATGTACCTTTTTCCTAGTTTAAATAATGAAAAAAAATAGATTTTGTTAAATTTCGTCCGAACTAACGGTTTTTGTTTTTACGAAGAAAAATATCTTGTATTATCTCGAAAACGGGACCATTTATTAAGAGATTATCTTATGGCCGTATCACACCAACGATTGTGATTGCGATTGAGCTTCTCGACCAATGAAATTAAAGCTGTCAACGATTCCGATTACAATTGAGACATCGGCCGACTGGCAATCGTAGCTGCTGTTAACGTCCAGTCGGCCGATTTCTGTACTTTGTATTATTAGCTGTGTTATATTGGAAACGTCAACGATGAATCGTCAATCGCAATCGTAATCTCAATCGTCGGTGTGATACGGTCATTAGGCTAGCAACACGACAGGATCATAGTATAAATTGGGCGGAAGTGAGGATATAGTATTAAGAAAGCATTAAAAAGTTTTTCATGTCATTTGAATATCAAAAAAATTAATTAAATAGGTTTACGCTAACCCGGCCTTTACACGCGACTGTAAAGTCTGTCAGTAGCACAGACTTCAAATGTCAAATTACTGACAACGAATTAAAATACATTTAGCGAACTGACAGTCAGTGCATTTACACGAGTCTGTGTCAGCGACTGTGTCAGCTCTACAGACGCGTGTAAGGGCCGGGTAATGTACTTACCTGCTTCTTAATATTCCATTTTTGAAATTTAGATAAAACTCTCACTGCATAACTCGTAGAGCCTTAATTGTTTAAACACATTTGAAATTAAAATTAGATTAGTTTAAAACTGCAAAACTGCCACCGATTAAAAATATGATAAAATTAATTGTAGCAATAAACATACAAAAGAAATATTTCTCATCTTTGTAGGAATTGCTATTTTTGTATGTCTACCAGTTCGTTTTAATTCAATTATCTAAAATTAAGCAAAAGTAGCACTTTTCTATATGCACGACTTTGTAGATAGTATAGCAAAATTGTATCTAATAGCTACAGGAATTTTTGCCCAGTTTGTTGTTGTTATAGCCATCGTAATTTGCTGTATTTTAACTCTTTTTTTTATTGTTTATTTAGTTGATGTAACTCTATGCCACCAAAAACCATTTTTCCTGCCATTGACTAAGTTTCATTTCACAACTACCAGCGAAATTATCTTTTGAAACCTTTTAGCTTAATTAGCACTCCTGTTTTAATTGAAAGTTGTTCTGACAGCCAGCAAGCAATAGCGAACAGACAAAATAAAGTTTCATAACACAGAAGTCGAATGTTTGACTTTTTCCGGTATCCCTTCGCCTCCTCCATTTCTCCAACTCACTTCCATTTAATGATATCCTGAGTATCCTTGTACTCCTTTTTGTTATTGCTTTCCGGTGTGTTAGAGTGTTTATCCCTTAATATTTCTGTCGGTGTATTTTATTTCCTTATTATACTGTTCATTCTTTAGTATTAAATTTTCACTAATCTTCAATTAATTTGATTATAGTTTTAAAGTTTTATTTGAGATTCGAGACGTTTATTTCCTGTAATCCATCCGAATTTACTGCTCTTATTCTTCACTTTTAATTCATTTATTGAACCTTTGAAGTAATTACATTACGGGAATTTTTATTGATTTACAACTGTTGTTTTCTAAATCATACTAATATATAAAAATGAGTTGGTGTCTGTCTGTCTGTCTGTCTGTTCCTCTTTCACGCAAAAACGGCTGCACCGATTGACTTGAAATTTGGCATGAGTGTCTGTGGTAGTTCTGGTTCCAACATAGGCATACGAAAAAGTAGCGCGAGGGGTGCGGGAGTAAGGGGAGGGGGGTAAAGTGATTTCGAAACTTAGTTTTTGCGCTATGTTACTCTTTCGCGGGGAAACTACTGAACCGATTGGCCTAAAGTTTAGCTCCAACATAGACCATAAAAAAAATTGAAAAATCTTAACCCGGCAACGACGGGTATGCAAGCTAGTTCTGCATAAATGAAATTTTGTATGCATATTTTTATGGAGATTTCACAAGGATATCTACCATATAAACAATAGGAACATACGAGACAGTGATTTTTTTTTTGGTAATGACTCCCAAACAAAAAAGTAATTCATCTCAAAAAATAGAAAGTTTTCCCAAATTTTTAGGAATAATTCCTTATTTTTAAAGAATTGTTACAGAAGAGTCCACTGTCTCGTATATTCCTATTTGTATATACGGAAAAAATGATTTTCTAAAATCTAGAAAATGAAACGGTTTTCGTCCAAGTAAAATTTTTCTGGAGTGGTATTCCGTAACTTGTTTCAAGCATTTGTTTCGAGTTAGAAGAAAAAGTAGTATTCGCGATCTCTGTTTCGCCCTATCATTTATCTTGATCGGAACAAAGACAGCGAATATTACATTTTCTTCTAACTCGAAATAAACGCTTGAAACAAGTTACGGAATACCACTCCTGAATTTTAGAATATTGAGACAAAAATCTAGAAAATCAAATTTAAAAAAAAATCTGAAATTAAGAAAAGCATTCCTCATATCTAGACTTTAATTTCTTGAATTAAGAATTAATTTCTTAAATTGAGCATTTATTTCTAAGCTTAGAATAAAGTTCTGAATATGAGAAAATTATTCTTAATTCCAGTTTAGTTGTTGATTTAAAAAAAAACATCTACTTTATTTTAGAGATATTTCCTATTTCTTTATAAATATCACTTTGATTCCAGTTTTATTGAATTGCGAAACGTATTGCTTGGACGAGAATCGTTTCTTATTTTCTTGATTTTAGAAATAGTATTCTCTGTGTATCCATAATATTTTTTATGAAGATTGTGTACAGAACAAAATCAACGAATGAAACTAATTACTTTGAAAATTAAACAAAAAATCAGGTAATCCGAAATATAATTTGAAAAATGAAACAACAGAAACCTTGATTAATTTTTTTTTAAACAATTCACGGAAAATAAAATTTTCAAAATTTCAATATCGCTCCTTTTTTTATACAATTTAAGTTAAGGACTGTACATAAAATACGTCTGCCATGGTGTGACTGTAATATCGCGAAAAAGGAAAGGGGAAGTAGTCCGAAAGGCCTTAAATTAGTTTGACGTATTCTATGAATAGCCCCTTGCACTACGGACTCAAGATTATTCCTTTTTCGAAACTCCGTGACAACAACCGATCCTTAGTGTAGAAACCCACCATAGTGTAGAAACCCACCAAACCACACACATTTTCGGGAAAGCTAGTTATTCTACTTGCTGTAAATATTTGAAATTAAAATGCTTAGAAAATTCAGGTAAAAAACAATGGTTTCGAAAGCCCAGAAAAATGCGATTTCACTATAGATTGCGAGTTTTTTAAAACTTAATTTCTAAACTTAAGAAACTCATTTACTCATGATTTATTTATTTAATTTTTTTAAAAAGCTGACTTCTCATACATAAGGTCTTTAAATCACGAAGTTTTTCTGTAACATCTGCACTGAATGGGGAAAAAACTGACACGAAATTGTTACTCATTTAGCTTATTTCGTTGTAATAGTTACACTATCTGACAAAGAAGTCACAGCTCAGTGTTGTACGACCATAAAACACTGCATCGGACGACAATATAAATAATGATTTTGTGGAGATCAAGAATAAATAAATAAAACTTAACAACTTTTTCAGGACATAATTAAAATCCGTCGTCGTCGTCGTCTTGCAATTGTCTTTTCTACTGAGTTTTTTTTTTAATTATTTTCCTTTTAACTTTATTTTCCGAGCTGAGCTTTTTGTTCTTTAGCAACAATTTCGATTATTTCGCTCTAAGGACTCATCCAATGACAACCTGGAAAAAGGGATTTAAAAGGAAAAATAAACTACACAAGTATAAAAATAGAGAGCGGAAAAACAAATGTTGGAAAATAAAGCGCATAGATAAGATATGTATATGTGGGTAGTTGGTGACATTGTAGAGAACTCAAGGAAAAACATAACAACAATAATAATAAGAGTAGCGGCCGTTTTAACAGCAATGGCAGCAACAATACCAATTTTCATCAGTATTTGTTGTATATTTACACAGCAATTTTCCATTATGCCCCGCTTTTCCCATAAATCTTGACTATACTTTCGGATTCTTCGACATCAAGTAAATAAACAAAAGTATAGCAAACGGTTGCGACGTGTATACGAAAGGTTATCATCCATCCAAACGTCGTCCTTTCCTTATCCCAATCCTCCTGTACTCAACCGGGTTCCATATAGTTTAGCCCTTCGCCTTTGAACGTTTTCGTCTTTGCCTTTTGTTTTTGTTTCTTCGCTAATGCAATTATCTGCAACATAAAGCTTCATTACAATCAAAGAGGTATCCGTTTACTTACCCCTACCCTATAGTTCGTCTACCACCCACTGTTTTTCAATGCCGAAAGATGCCCTTAGCTCCCAATCCATGACTCAAATGATTAGTTAAGTCTACCTAGTCACCTTCAGAGCTAACCTTCAACCACCCACTAACATTTATAGCCCTGGTACGGTTATTTTCGATGTGATGGGATAACATTTTGGCACAGCTTTTTGCACACTCGAAAAAACCCGCGAAAGATTCAAATAATTTTATAAAATTGCTCCAATTGGGAAAACCATGCAGAATCTATAAAAAATATTATTAATTATAAAAAAAATCTCAAAAAATTATATGGCTTACAGTTTTGCTCTAAATTTGCATGACTGAAATTCAAATATTGCAGGAACCGAAATTGCTGTTTAATATATCGTGTAGTTTTCTAAAAAGTCCTTTAAAAGCTCTTCGAATTAGAGCTTTTGAAAGATCGTAAAGTTAGGCAGTTTTTGGTTAAGGTTTTTTTATATACCCTTATGGTGAAACCAAAGGGTATATTAACTTTGCCTTACCGTTTGTAACGCCAAGATCCCGTCATCGCACAAAAAAATTAATTACACCAGTGTGTTTAGAATGATAAAAAAAACTTGAATTTAGCATGTCCGTCTGTCTGTCTGTCTGTCTGTCCGTCCGTCTGTCTGTGGCGCGGATTGCGGGCGCACGGATTGAGCTAGAGACTTGAAATTTTGCGCAGATCCGTTTTTCGTAAAATGCAAGGCTAAGTTCGTTAATGGGCAAAAATGGACCATTAGGTGGGGTATCCCCCATACGAACGAAATCGTTTTTTGTGAATATCTCAAAAACGGTGCATCTTATCAAAAAAGTCCAAGAACAAAAGTTATTTAGGATATGATTCTACATAAAACTCCCATACATCAAAATCCGATTGGAATAAATTTTAAAAAATCTTATTGGAAAGTTTGACTTCAAAGTGGAATTTTGGTAAACTGTTCGAATTTTGATACGAATATCACCATACGGGTCTCCAATGATTGCCAGATTGGCAATTATAGCTTTTGTTATGTTTCATGGTACTTTTGTTTTTTCTAAAAAAAACAAGTTTTTTTTAATTACGCTTTGCATTTTATCGACAAAGTAAAATGCAAGGAGTTTCCATTTTGTTCCTTCAAATTTTCTTGGGATGTTATATGAGACGTGTGGGTTTAAAATCTGCGATCGCCACTTTTCAATTTTGATTTTGGCAAATTGCAAAAAAACTGCTATCTGCCGTGCAAATTCAAATAAATAATCGATAGCAAACATTAAACAAGGATTTCGCAAGTTTTGGCGCTAATTGTATAAACCTAAACAAAGGGCACTTTTTTAAACAATCTTACCTAACTTCCAACCCAATTGTACCCAAAAATGGGAGATTTCAGGTTTTCATATAACATCCCAAGAAAATTTGAAGGAGCAAAACGGAAACTCGAATACCATTCGACCGATTCAACTGAAATATTGGCAAGAAAATTTGAACGAGCAAAACGGAAACTCGAATACCATTCGACCGATTCAACTGAAATATTGGCTTAAATTTCCCAGTGAAAGTGCGAAAAAAAAATCTCAAATTGTTTTTCTTTCCAAGTCTTGATATTTTTTCACTTTCACTCTTTTCTTGTAATGTCACAATTTTCAACATTAAATTGGATTTATTTTCTTGGAAAAATTTCTCAATGTATAGAAACATTTCAAATGACATAAGTTTCGGGTTTCCTGGTACTAGTGGCATTTATGTATAGTTTTTCTCCATAGAAATTGCTCTCTTTTTATCCTGACACTCAAGTAACTTGGGTGAGTGTGGCAAAATGTTTAAAGAAAACAGATAGGATGAGAATAAGTAAAATCAGGATAACACTGGATAGATATTCTCCTGGGAAACATCTGCGAGTCGGTACTAAGATCCTATGTATGCCCTGGCACCCGGAACAGCCATTTACTCTATCAGAAGGGAAATCCTTGTACGAATTTCAATCGCTTCGTTATTTCTTTAGAAATAATTTTTTCCTTTTTGGTTTTTTGCACTTTTTATCCGATCTGTTGTTATTTTTTTTATATGTTTCAGTTGTTCATGTTGCCTTATTTCCTATCGCCAATTGTTTTCGGCTTTTGTTCTTTTCATGTTTGTATTTTCCAATGTCGTTTTCCGTGTACAGTTCAAACAATGTCTTCTTCTCGCTAGTCAGAAATGAAAATCAGAATGAAAAAAATCATCATCGAGGATTGCTGAGTATCAGAAAATTCTATATCTCTTGGTTTATTTATCGCTTATACGAGCTTATTCAGCGATTCTATTCTTTTTGCGACATTTCGATTCTACGGAGCATTTGATAAGCTTAAAATTGTTTTTCTCTTATTCGAATTTTCCGTTCTAAATCAGTCTTGTAAGTAAAATTAGATTACAATCATCTCATCGAAACAAAATGATACATTCAAAGGGAGAGAAAAAAGATCACAAAACTCTTATTTTACTGAAAGCTGGAATTTTTCACCGCAAGTAAAATGGGCTAAAAAATAAATCGGATAAAAGGTATTTTTAAAAGTTATGAAAATTCTACTGTTTCAAAGATATTTCCTCTCTTATAAGCCACTGCACTGTTGTGAAAAATATGGTAAAGTACTGTTGCAGTTAGGAGGAAAAAAATCGAATTTTTTAAATTGTTATTTTAGATGAATTTGGGAATAAAGATTGGTAACAGCAAATCAAAAATTTCTTCAAGTTAGATGCCCTTATTTCTCTCAAAAAACTTTTACATAAAAGTAAATAAACAGAAAATTTCAAAATTTAAGGATTTATATGAATAAATTTTTGTTTATTAAGATCTTTTACACCAAATTTGTATCAAGTACCAGGAAGACCGAGCCATGCCCGGCGACCTCAAAATTCTACTTTTCCTGATTTTTGGGGAAAAACTAAGTTCACATTATCGTTACAGAGCTTTTCCAGAGTTTTTAAATTCCCGACCTAAGATCGGACCACCCAATACGAAGATACCAGGCGAGGGTTATCGAAGGGAGGGAAGTCAGGTTTGTGGTGGAAAAATTGAAAGCCCTTAGCCCCCTTAGTAATACTGTAAAGTTTCATTAAGATCGGACCACCCAATTCGAAGGTACCAGTATCGAGGGGAATTTTCTCAGAGGTGAGACCTATCTAGATCGATTCCTTGTCCCCGAAAATCCCTAACCATACTCTAGAAAATTTTATTGTAATTTTACCCCTATTATCGTAGGAAACCATTTTCCTACGATAATAGGGGTAAAATTAAACCGAGTCGTAATGGCTTAAAAGCTATGCATTTTTACTCATTTTGTGGCGTACAAAAGCCTCTTTTACGGGGGAACTTTAAGCTAAATAAGAAGTAAAAGTACAATACGGGTGTAATTTTACTACATGGATGTCTAAATTACCACATTTTTGTTGTAATTTTCCTCCTATTTGGTAGCAAAACCGCGTCTTAAAGGTGTAATTTTACGACATTTTTTGTTTAAAATTACACCGAAAATGGTATTAGAATTTCTCGGCTTATACGGTCTGCAAAAACAAAAATATTATATTATTTTTGCGGATGTTTTTACATCCAAATTTCCCGGGCATGTCTGCCATGTGGCAGGCGCCACACAGGATTTTGGTAGAGTAAAACTCGATTCGAGTATTTATACTCCGATGCCACAAACCTTATGCGAATTATAAGGTTAAGGTTAAATTGTCCGTACAATAATGCAAAAATACCCTGCGAGCGTGTTTTTACACCAAAATGAGAGTAAAAATACGAATATTGGTCGAAATTTTACGCAAGGTTTAAAATTACCCTATTTCTAGTGTAATATTAATGTTTTTTGGGTGATTTTACAACTTAAATGGTGTGCGAGCTAAATTCTGATTTTTTTTTCGAAATTTTACGACGTTTTTGCAAATTTACCCCATTTTTACCCCATTTTTCGGTTTAAATTCAAATTCATTTTCTACAGTGCACCAAGTTTCGTCGTTAGGCGGGTTTTCGAGATCGTTTGTGCAGACAGACAGACAGACAGACATTCCTCGTATTATATTATAGGATTCGCATGTTTTTATCGACATTTGGTGTAAATTTGATGAAAATTTTTGGTGTTGTTTTAGCATAGAACTGCCCTAAACAGACTCCACGGTATCAATTGCTGATCTCGGTAAAGGAAGTTGTGTGAATAGAGTCGATTTTAGTGGACAAATTGAGTAGAGTCAATCTGACTGAACGAAATATTCCTTAGTAATTAGATATCTTGACTTTAAGAATAAAAACAAAGAAGCCCATTATCGCATAAATGGTAATATTATTATAGGAATTATTTTTCCTGGGGAAATGTTGAGAACATAAAACCAGCAAAACACGAAGACAGATTAAAATATTTTATTCCTAACCGTCATACTGTTTAAACACTCACTAGAATTGTGTTATATTTACCAAGAAGAAGAAAAACTGTCAGAAGTATTAGATGCAGAAAAAAATATGTTTTAAAAAATCGTTAAATTTCCATTACCGTTTTATTTATACCAATTTGATTTAACAAAGCACTTTTCTGTTGTATAACATCTTACAAAATCAATTTTTTTTGTCAGTAAAACTTTTCAATAAGTTATCAATAGATATTACACTCCAGAAACTAGTTTAATATCATTAGGTACTACAACGATATTTATCTATATTTCACTACACCGAAATATTAGTTATAAAATGATAATGCTTCCTGATGCGTACTACACAAACACACACAGACACACAATTTTTGTACAAAGCCATGAATATTCGAGATATTGAGATGAAGGACTATAAAAGTATCGTTATACTTTTTTCATAATAAAATGTTCCACTTTTAGATTGCATACGTCATGCACATGGTGAAGTTAAGAAAGGAAAGCATCAGCTTGCAAGGACATACCAGCTGTATAGCATAGAAGGTGAAAAGATACGTTAATCATTCGATGTCCATATATTTCGATATGTAGTTCTCAAAACGTTGAAACTCATGAATGTTCCTTCTGCCGAATATAACATATAAGGGTCAAACTTATGATATTCAATGCTTTTCAGACATATTATTACAACTCGAAAAGTTGTACACCCCTAAGAGAAAATCAGATTTTCCACTTATATAGCTTGTATAATAGTCATATAGACGTTGTACAAAAAGATGACGTTTATAGAATTAAAGTCTTCCTTATACCTCCTCATTCAAATATCATACACACACACATGCATATAATTAACATCTTGTATAAAATACTAATATCTAGCACGTTTGTCTGTTTATTTGTTTGATCGAAGGACATCGAATCCAGATTTTACCGCATACGGTGATGCAAACATGCACGCCACTTGATTTTAATGTTGTTATATTGCTGGCATATCACATAGCCGTCTAATGTACATTGACATAAGTTTTGAAAAGCTACACTAAAACTCTAGGTACAACATAAAATCATATCCTTAACATATTCGATATTGCCGGAACGAGTCACATGTTCACCCAAAAATGCCACAAAACTTCATTAAACAGATTTATGTGCACACAGTGTTTTTGTTGGTGTTCAACATAAACAATCCACTGCGTAAACACTGAGTGGTAAAATATATGTACATACCTCCAACAAACTGTGACTAATAATACAGGGTGCGCCATCTGTTCCTCCGGTATGAGAATGTTGAATAACTTTTTAAAGAAACAATAGATTGCAAAAAATGGTGTTTTTTTATTTAGTTCAATCCTTTACAATTTATGTGGACTACTTTTTGAAAACAACATCGATCAAATGACCACCTTTATTGGCCACCGCAAACTGTGCTTTTTTTCGGGCATTTTCCATCACTTCTTCGAGCATCTCCGTCGGTATGGCAGCTATTTCGGCACGAATATTGGTCTTGAGCTCGTCAATGGTCTTCGGGTTGCTGGCGTAAACTTTACTCTTCAAATAACCCCACAAAAAGAAGTCTGGGGGGGTTAAATCAGGGGATCTTGGTGGCCAGTCAATATCGCCTCTTTTCGATATCACACGTCTAGGGAATTTTTGTTGCAAAAACCGTATTGTTTGGTCCGCTGTGTGGCATGGCGCCCCGTCTTGCTGAAACCAGAAGTCAGTCAGACCTTTTTCACGCATTTTCGGACACACAAAATGTGCCAACATCCACCGATATCGATTACCATTAACTGTTTCACCTTCATTGAAGAAAAATGGCCCAATGATGGTTTTTGCGCACACGCCGGCCCAAACAGTCACTTTTCGATCATGCAATGGTATTTCATGAATCTCGTGAGGATTTTTTGTCGCCCAAATGCGGCAATTTTGTTTATTAACACCGCCAGAGGGAGTGAAATGTGCCTCGTCGGTCATTAAAACTTGCATCCAAAATTGAACGACTATTTTCAATGTACATCGTCACTATTTCGGCGCGTTCTTTCGGTGTGAAGCGGTTCATGGTTAAAATTGTACTGGTTTGACGTTTCCAAAACGTGTCTAGGAAAGCAAATCGGTTGACAAATGGCGAAGTTATTCAATGTTTACATACCGGAGGAACAGATGGCGCACCCTGTATGTATAGAAAGATTCATAATAGCGCAATCAGTGCAACAAAATTTTATCATTTTGGTGAAAATTTTCGCTTTTTCGCAAATAAAACATCACACTATTATGATGTTCAAGACGGCGGGTCAGAATCTGTTAACCAAAAATGACTCTGGAATATATCCTCATCCAGATTTTCAAAGTTCTCCTGAATTGTCGGACATTTTTTAACAGCTTTCATTGAGCTTGCTTGTTTGGTTTTCTGTCTTTCTATTTGTTTGTCTGTCTGTCAGGTTTAAATCTTGTAATTACGTAACTCCGCTAATAATACAATATTTTCACTACTTCGTCCTTGTAACCACAATGGAAAGACTATCCCTTCCCTAAAATTTTCCGGGAAAAAAATCTCATCTGGAAATTTTTATAGTCGCTGAATTCGATTCTGACGTTAAGAGGTCTGTAACAACAACAAAAGGTCTTGTACTCTTTTTCTCTCATCTCTAGGTTTTTGGGGTAGCTGAATCCGAATCTGCAGTCAAAAAGTCCGTAAGGATATTTTCAAAGGCCAGGGCACCAATCATGTATTCCGACGCGGCTCTGTCTTTCGACCTCGACGCAGCTTTTAACTCTTGACTTCGCCATATCAGCAACTTCAAATTTTCTGGAGTGGCAGTCAGAATCACGTTTCGATTCATAGTGACGATTCCGCGAAATTTCAAGCTGCAGATATGCCGCGAAGTCAAGAGATAAAAGCTGCGTCGAAGTCGAAAGACAGAGACGCGTCGGAACACATGATTGGTGCCCAGGATATTATACAAATAAAAAAAATAAAAATTTGAAACAAGAAAAAAAGATTTACTAAAACTTTTTTTCGTTTTATCGCTAGTAACTTACTATAAAATAAAATAAAAATTAAAAAAAATTGTTTAAAAAAAATATATGATCATTTCTTCAACAAAAACGCATGTACAAAAAATTTTAACGAAAAAAAATTTCTTACAGGGTCGTTGCAATCGTGAAAAGCCACCATGCAAGTATTTTCATCCACCACAACATCTGAAAGATCAATTGCTAATAAACGGAAGAAACCATCTTGCCTTGAAAAATGCGCTTATGCAACAAATGGGCATCGCGCCTGGTGGACAACCCGTGATGCCTGGACAAGTGCCAGCTGTGGTGAGTTCAAAAATTCAATTTAAATATTTTTAAACATTTTATTTTATACTTCGAAAATTTACAAAGAAATGACAAGACTTTCTTTTTCATTTCGAGAAGAAAAAAAAAACAAAGAGTGTAACTTTTTTGATAATTTTTTTTTCTTTTATATATTTGTTCCGTTGTCTTTTTATGGTCTCTAAGTCATTTTTGACTACTACTCCCGTAAAACAACTGAAAACCTTGATTTTTCCAAATGATTTCAATTCTATTAATTTTAGCAGCTCAAGAAAATTCAATATATTTTACTCATTCGCTTTAATATAATTTAACATTTTTACGAAAACCTTTTTAAAATGTAGCACGTTCAAAATTGTGCATTTTTCTTTCTATTCTTGTTTTTCTTGTTCCTAATCAATTAGTTAATTTTTTCTTTAACTAAATTTCATTTCGCAAACTAAAAAATAATACAGTGAAAGCTCTCATAAACGAACACTAACAGGCCCAAGATTTCTGATCGGTTATGGGAGGTGTCTGTTTATTAGAACACCTTTAATACTAGAATCACGAATTCGGTAATGGGAAATGTGTCCAATTAAAGGAATTGCCCGCCTACGGGAAGTGCCCGCAAAGGGAGCTTTCACTGTATATCTATTTGGATAATTCTGCATGGCAGCAATTTAATTAATTTATGTTGCATTTTTTGGATATAAATCAAAATTTACACACTATTAGCACTTAAAATTTGATTTTCTGAATCTACTTTTTTTTAGTATTTTAACGTTTCTTATTTTTCTTGATCACACTTAAAGAAACTAATACAAACAGGTAACACTGCATAAATTTATAAATTTAAAGAAGATTTTATGCAGAGAAAATTATGCTTAATTCGTTGCTTTTATTAACCATTAATACCCATTACTTTAAGTATGAAAGGAAAATCATTCTTTCAATAGAATCAAATCAAAGATATTCTAATTGCAAAATTAGGGAAAATTTTTATAAATGCTGTGTAATTTCCAACATTTCAAAATAAAGCAATTTGCAAAACTAAAATTCCTAATTTTTTTATTTCGTGTTTTTGACAATTTTGCTGAATACTAATAATAACAAATACTGTAACTACCGGTTATTATAGCCTCCAAAAAGAATCGTTCTAAATTTGTTATTTTCACTGTAACGTTGGGTTTTTTCTAAAATTAACGAAACCCCTTTGTTTTCAATCATTTCAACACAATATCAAAAAATTATTTTAAACAGGCAATTTATGCTGAGTGCTTTCCTATTACGAAATTGATTCATTTAAAGTCTATGTTTCTTGTAGACGTTGTATTTGAAAAAATTTCGGATATTCAAAAATTTTAAGCATAGTTTTAAACATTATAAAACTATATACAATATACTAGAATATCTAATACAATATTAGAATTTTAAAAAAGAGAAAAAAAAAACAAATCAATACAGTTTTTCATAATTAATTAATAATATGCTTGATTGGTGTCGTGTTTTATTTTGTTTTTTTTTTTTTATTTTTCTCTGTAATTTTTTGAGGATGTCCAGAACGGGACAACATCTTTGCCACCTCTGGGATTCTCAATGACAGTTGGAACACAACCAGTTATGGTAAATTTAGTTTAACATTGTTTTTTCGCTTACAATTTTTTTATTTATTCGTTTTAATTGATTTGTAAATTATGTAGACAATTTACAAGAAAAGAAATACATAATTTTACTATCCATGTTATTAACCACTTCATGTAATATAATGCGTCTCCTTTTTATATGAAGAATTGTAAACTTGTTAATGATAGAATTTTTGCTTGCCTATTGCTAACAAAAATATGATCACATCTTTTTTAACATATCGCTTTTATTTTTAAAAAATATATAATTTCCAATAAAATGTATGAATTTAGGTATTCGAACTGATTAACTTTACACGTTAGCTACCATGTGAGTCACCGGTGTACACACACTATTGTCATTATCGTCAGTTTCTCAAGTTCCATTGTTGAGTGCAGTCGCTCGTGCGGTACAAAGGGGTTTTTTTTGTCCGTTATATTTTATTCGATGCGTTCGTTTTTGTCTGTATTGATCTTGTGTTCACTGGTGACTCACAAATCTTGTGTTCACTGGTGACTCAAAAAATCAAATGATTTTTGCGTTTTTTCCCAGTGTATAATAGCGGAGTAAGCGTTTTTTTGGCTGGTAGCCAACGTGTTAAACTAGTAAACATTTACAAACGTTAAAGGTATATTGACCGATTTTGAATATCAAACCCCTTTTTTTTAAAACAAAATTATTGGTTTTTAAAAATACCGAAGTGAAGTTTCTTAGTCAAAATAACGAAAAAAAAATTGAATATCATATTACTAATAATAGAGTAAGGTTGGGCAGAAAGTTCCGGCTTTTTAGGTTATCCAGATTATCTCAAAAACTGAGCCAAACTTTGAACCAAACTTTTATACATTTAGTAGTTCGCTGTTTCAAATTCGGACTTCACAAAGCACAAAGCATTGAGATACGCTTCTCTAACAATTTTTTTTTTTTTGTCAATTTAAGGTGTATTTGACCTCCGCATTCAAAAATTTTGCCTGCGGCGGAGTCGTTTTTTAAATGTTTGTATATTGTTCCTTTTTTTAACGTTTGCTGTGGTGGCCCAATTTTGGTTGCAAACCGAAAAACTAAAATATTCTTTTTATAATCACAAACCTTCTTCTCTCTGATCGACCATTCCAAATTGGAGCTCCTCCCTTTCTTCTGTACCTTAAAAAGGGTGGGTCGCCAAACACAGGTTTTGTCACGGGCTCCGCTTTGCCTGGGCTCTATTTCAATACTTCACAATTTATAACACTTTACAGTAAAAAAATGTTTAAAACATGGGGAGCACAGAGGGGAGAGAAAATTTTGTACACAAATCAAGTATTTTCATTGTGTTGTTTGCAAAAATATTTTAATATTTTTAATACGATTACGTATTAATTAAATTAGACTGTGTTTTTAAAAAAGAATCAATTAATTCTGATTTGATTTCTTAATGTATGCTAAATATCTGAATTCAAATCTGATACAATCACTATGTTTTTGACTTTCAAACAAATTATTGCGCTCATTAATTTTAGTGCAATTTCATCAACCGATTAAAAACTCATCAAAAATACTTCCTTTCGATTTCATAAACAAACAAATATTACGGACGCGTACGCAATATAAATTCAGTATTTCTATACATAAATTACATGAAAAAAGAACACACAAAAACAAGAATATTAAAATCATAATAATTTGTACATGTGTTGCCCATAATATGAAACAAATAATTTTAACTAAATTCAATAATTTAATTGAAGCATAATTGAACTCATTTACTCACTAAACGAATTGCTAGCCATTGTACAGGGACATGATTTTCAATTTCGCACCATATATATATATTGATTTGATGCACCGCAAAACATATTGAGGGAAATCACTCTCACACCCCGAAGCGTAAATCTCTCAGCCTTATAATTCGAATGCGTACACAATTTGAATATTTTCACTTCATATTGAAATCGGGCGCCTACTGTGCATCGATGGTAGTCATTTTGACCCCAAAGGATTTAAATTTTAATTTGAATATAATAATGTTGGAGAGCACCAAATGTCCTTTTCGTCCTTGTACCACGTATGAGTTCAGCATACAAAACGCATAACTTTAACCAGCAAATCGAATAGATGCGAACATGAATTTAGCAAAAATATCTGTGTGCAACGTGCTATGAATATAATGCACTGGAATCGGCTTATATTATTCGTCGTTCTTTCCGCTCATGTATTGCAATATTATTTTTATTGTTATTGAATTTAAAATTTTACCAAATTTTACCAAAAAGCAGTCTTCGTGGTGTCTAGAATGTATATTGGGTAAAGTTTAAATTTTACCTGATTTGATGAAAATGCTATTCTGCAGCAAAAACTACTTTTTATTCGAAAAATTAATAACACTTATTCAAAAAGCTGAAGAAATTGTTTTTAAACATGAAGCCAAATCATAAGTAAAATTCTATCGCATTTCATGAATACCCTTAAAAACTGCTGATGGGTGCTGACGCGAAAAAACTGCTGATGCGTGCTGATGCGATCAAATTTTTGGTACAACATTACGTAAAGGTGCCGCTCCACATGAGAGTAAATGCCGGCGAGAACCTCTCGATAGCAGCAAATGAACACGTCTCTGAGAGTCGGTCGCAGAAACTCGCGAAAACTCTCGAGCTAGTTTCTGCAAGCTAGTTTCTGCGAGCTAGTTTCTGCGAGCTATCAAAAGTGATTCTACTCTCTAGTCAGGCCTCCACTGAACTCTCGGAGAGTAGCTCGCCAGATATGAACAGCGTTTGAATTTCGCTAGTAACTCTCGAGATCGCTAGAAGCTCGATTTCGCTAGTAGCGATAGAAAAATCGCCGAAATTAAGTCTCAAATGGACAGCCTCCTGCGAGTAACTCTCGAGAGTTTTTGAGAGTTACTCGCGTATTTACTCTCATGTGGATCGGTACCTTAAGGATTAATTTAAATGAAGAATTCTAAACCTAAATGCTCCAAATTATGAACCTTTACCCACACCACATTTGTTTTTTTTATTTTATTTTTCTATTCTCTTTTGTAAAATAATATCCTATTATGCTACAAAATTTTGCAATCGTAATAGAAATATTGCTTAATTGAATCATAATATCAGATTAGACCCGCTTTGTAGGATTCCTTCTGGCGAAATTCACCTCAAAATTCATCTCCATATTTAATCATCAGTTTATAAACATATTTTTTAAATCGAAAACATTTCATTTATATTATACTACAATTGTCCATCATATTTACACTAATTATCACATATAGAGTAATAAATAAAACCATTTCATTGAATATATAAATATATGTATTATATTTTTTTTAAATCAATTCTCATTAAATTTTTATAATTGATATTGGATTTTTTGTTCATTTTTCCATTTTTTCGCAGGCTACAAATCCCTATTTGACTGGTATCCCAGCTAGCACATATAGTCCTTATTTCGCCCCTGGACATTTAGTGCCTGCATTATTAGGACCAGATCCATCGGCTGTTGCATCACAATTAGGTCCGGTTGTACCACAAGCAGTTCCTGTTGCACAGCAAAAAATCCCTAGATCCGACCGGTTAGAGGTAAGTCAATGATGTTCACATTTTATTATATTATCTTATTGAATTTTTGTTTCAACTAAAGTTTTATTAGAATTTTATTATCTATAATTTTAATTGAAATGTCAGTGCAAGTTAATTATTAAAAATGGTATTAAAAGATTTTTTTATTCATTGATTTTTTATAATTATTAATTTGCTATGAAAACAAAAATCAAAAGAATTTTTTCCTGATCTGATTTTTTCTATAATTCATATCTCATTAAAAATATTTAATCTAATCATGATATGAAGTTTTATTGAATTTTATTCTATTGCATATTCAATAAAATTCAAAACATATTTGGTTAGCAACTCGTCAAATTTCAAAAGAAAATTATTTTAAAAACTAATTAAACGCATAAAATCCACTTCATGATGTAATTTAATTTAGTTTTAAAATTAAATCAATGGGGGAAGACTCTAGTCGCGAATTTTTTTATTACAATTTGGTGTTCCTATAGCTCTGAAATTTGTTTCATTTGTTAATACAAATATGCTTAAAATTCCTATAATATAAAGGTTTTCACACAATTTGCATACTCTTTAGAATATTGTGGCGTTTGGTCCAATAAGTATAGCTTAAGCTCCTTTATAAATATAACCTTCCCAGTCTTTTTGGGATGGGGACCTTATTGTATGGCTTTTCAAGCTGCCATTTCTAGTTAGAAGTTCAATTATGACAAAGGAACTCAAAATAAAAACATAATTCACCAGAAAAAGCTTGCTGGCTGTTGCAATATAATTCGCATATAAACAAGCCTTGACTTGGGTAATATAGGCTTCACAATGCGTGCGAAAGTTAATGCAAAATGTGAGATATAAAATAGCCTCAACTTAAATAAAATGTAAATATCCTACAACCACTTTTTAACAACCATAGGTTTCCCAAAAGCGCATAGGTTTCGAGAAAGCATAGGTTCCCCAAAAGCGCATAGGTTTCGAGAAATTTGCAAAAGAAACGAGTTTTTTCAACAACAACAATATGTATGGGAGGTACCCGTTGTAGCTAACGTTACTTTTCGAAAAGTTGATGGAAAACTACGATTTTCGTAAAACTCATTGACAAACAAATTTCAAGTCGCTAGCTCAACGCGTTCTCGATTTATTTAAGATTCGTAAAATGGACAGATCGACAGACAGATATATCGACAGAGAGACAGATGTACGCACATCCTCCCTCAAAATCTATTTCGAGCGTATTTAGATTAAAAACTTTGAATATCTATTCAATTAAAAAATAACTATAATATCCCAAGGTTATAAATAAAGTACCAGGAAGACCGAGCCATGCTCGGCGACCTCAAAATCCTACTTTTGCTGATTTTTGGGGAAAAACTAAATTCATATTCTTTACAGAGCTTTTCCAGAGTTTTTAAATTCCCGACCTAGAAAGCTAGAACTAAAACTAACGCGCGATAACAAAATTTCATAGAAATCGGTTGAGCTGTCACCGATTTTTGAAACGTTGTTTTGAGACACCAGGTGAGGGTTATCGAGGGGAGGGAAAAGTCAGGTTTGTAGTCGAGAAATCGAAAGCCCTTAGCCCCCTTAGTAATACTGTAAAGTTTCATTAAGATCGAACCAACAAATTCGAAGACATCAGGCGAGGGGTATCGAGGGGAGGGAAAAGTCAGGTTTGTGGTGGTAAAATCGAAAGCCCTTAGCCCCCTTAGTAATACTGTAAAGTTTCATTAAGATCGGACCACCCAATTCGAAGACACCAGGCGAGGGGTATGTAGGGGAGGGAAAAGTCAGGTTTGTAGTGGAAAGATCGAAAGTCCTTAGCCCCATTAGTAATACTGTAAAGTTTCATTAAAATCGGACCACCCAATTTGAAGATAACAGGCGAGGGGTATCGAAAGGGAATTTTCTCAGAGATGAGACCTATCTAGATCGGTTTTTTGTCCCCGAAAATCCCTAACCTCCAAGTTTCGTGAAAATCGTTAGGCGGGTTTTCGAGATCGTTTGTGCAGACAGACAGAATGTCTGTCTTCCTCGTATTAAATTATAGGATACATTGAATTGTAAAACGTTTCTCGAATTCAATATTGTACTTTTCTTTATTATAATATTCAATTTCTTCATTAGTTTTTTGAATAAATTCAAATTGTTCGCATCAGAACTAAGTTTGAGTTCGTAATCCCGATAAAAAATTCTTTTGATTTTAAGCGCTTCAATAATTACAGCAACAAATTTTTTAAAAAAAAATTGATTTATTTGGTCTGTAAAACAGCAAATTTGTAAAAAAAAAAATTTTTTGCACGACCAGGGCAGCATTCATGTATTCCGACGCGTCTCTGTCTTTCGACTTCGACGCAGCTTTTACCTTTAGATTTCGCCATATCAGCAGCTTCAAATTTCCTGGATTGACAGTCAGAATCACGTTTCGATTCATAGTGACGATTCCGCGAAATTTCAAGCTGCAGTTATGGCGACGTCAAGAGTTAAAAGCTGCGTCGAAGTCGAAAGACAGAGACGCGTCGGAATACATGATTGGTGCCCAGAAAAAGTCAATTAAATCTTTAACGTATTACAAACTGAATGTTTATATGCACTTTCATGTTTTATAATTTATTGCTTAATTAAGTTAAATGTTTAAATTGAGATGAATTCAAGAAGTGCAAAAGAAAGTGCATATAAATAGACCAATAGACAAGCGAACGGACGGCAAACATTAATGTCGTTTATCTTTGTAATTAAAAACTGAGGTTTAAATTAATCTTCCAAAAAAAAATCCAATGAAAATTGTTAACTGCAATTGTTCACATTGAAAATATTCGCGTATACTATATATTACAACAAAAAATTGCTATTTAATCAAATATTTGGAATGCTGCTGCTTTTAACAGCACGATTGTTTTATATATTTTTTATAAATTTAATTTAATTCTTACTCGATATTCGTTTATTTACACCGTTGTTTTAATTTCACAGATTATTATGAGAATATTTACAAATTAAAAATGCTAAAATAATTATTTAACATATTGTTTAAAATAATTCATTTATACATATTTGCAACTGTTCATATAGATAGTGTTTAAGTAGTTAATTTTTATCGATTTTTTTTTATTGACATTTTTTTTAATATTTAAAGAATTATGTTGTGTTTCGTTACTGTGAAATGTTGAGAAGAGCTATTTTATCGAGCAAAAAATCTAAAGTAACATCAACATTTCAATCTGATTTATAAATTTCCTAACCATTTTTAATTATTTTATTTTAAAATCAAAGGTTTTATAAATATGTAGATTAATTCATTTGATTCTTGTGTTCTTTTTTTCTCTGTTTCTCATAATTTTCTACTTATGTTTATAAAAAAAAAATCTAAAGTTGAACAAAATTGATTCGTAATAAATTTGTGTTAACATTTAATTGAGTTTGATAAATTAAAAAAATGAATTACGGACGTATAAAAAAATGTGACTGCAGCAAAATTTTATTAATCACACATTCGTCAAAGTATTTTTGTTTCAAAATTTGTCATTAACCAAAATATATATATATAAAAATTTATATATATATAAAAAAAAAGATAAACAACAACAAAAAGTGAAATGTATAGAATATAATTCTGTTTTTATCTTTTGAGCAAAACGTATATTATATGAAATTAACAGATAGTTGATTTTATTTTCTATTTTTATTGGTTTTCTCTTTTTATTTTATTTATAGATTATGAATTATTATTTTTTTATTCTTCTGGTTTCGTTAAATTAGCGCTTTTATGAATGCACTATGGCCAATATCAATTATTTCTTAATAGCTCTGTATATTACAACAATTTTTTTTTTTTTTGCTGTTTTTAATTTTCTACTGTTATATGAAATATTATTTATTAGCAATCAACTTTATTTGATTATTAAACATTTCTCTTACGTAGGTGAAGTGCATTATTATAAACTATATTCCAAATAATAGGAAAGTTACATTAGGGTTAATTTTGTCATTCGCGATTACGTTTAGGACAGTTTGAAAACCTCAAATTTTCAACTGAACGATTTTCAGAAAATATATTTTAAAATTAGGTCATAAAGTTTTCCCAAGCAAAGTATAGTCAGGTCAAATAATCTCAGTTCCATTTAACAACGTATATATATTTGTGTGTGTGTGTGTGAAAGACGAGCGATATTTGCCTCTCTTTTACTCATACTGTCAATTAAGCCAAAATGGATTTCTATTCACTCTTGTCGTGTAATTTATCCCCATAAGCCCTGACACAACATCCCATTTTCACATTATTTTAAAAAAATTGTTTTTTATACTTTATACGAATAAAATTCCCGAAGGTCTCATTACAAAAGCTTCCTTTCAAAATTTCAATGCTGAATTTAAAATTCCTTTTAATTCCATCGGTTTTCAACCCTTGCATATTTAAATTTCCACCCCATTCCTTCCACCGCAACTTTTAATTCTATGGGAATTTGCCAAAACTTGACTACATTTTTCAAATTTTCACCAAAACAATTCAAACATTTTAAAAAAATATAACATGACAACACTGGTTATTTTAAAGTTTAAATTAACGTTTAACACGTTCGTGACATTTGCTTTTTCAACTTTTTTTTACATTTGGACATCGTGTACCACGGGTGGTACACTAGCGATTTATTTTCTGACGGTTGTGCGCCATCGGTGGTACACGGTGCGTGTTTTTATATTACTTTCACAAAAAAACTACCGCACTATTTACTCGCGCGGTTTTAAAAAAAACTGTACATGTACCACTGGTGGTACACGATGTCACGAACGTGTTAAAACAAATGTTTAATTAACAAACAAAGTAAAAAATTTTATCATGTCATATTTTTATAAAATTTTGAAATTGCTTCGTTGAAATTTTGAAAAATATTTGATAACTACAAATTTCCACGGAATTTCGACATATCGGAATGCCTAACATATACTTGAAATATATTTCTATTTAACTATTTTGAATGGAAGAAAAATCAAATCTTCCAAACGCTTTTTTAAAATCATATTTTACATTTCATTTGAATCCAAAAATCAGAATGTAACTTTCAACGTTATTATCGATTTTTGAGCAATAAAAACCCCGCAAACCCTAAATAATGTCGCGCCAAAGCTATTTAAAATTTATTTGAGAGGATTTCAAAACAATTACAAATAATGCATTGAGCCTATAATACTTTAGCTGCTCGAAAAAGAAATTTCATTTTGCCACACTTGCATCTTCTTTAATGTCTTTATGAGTATAACTCACTTTTTAATAGCTGCTACCACAAACTTTAAAAGATTTATGTTGTACTTTCTTGAGTTTTATTTTTTTTTTTTGCGTGATTTTCGTTTAATTCCCCAATAATAGCAACAAAAAAAATGCTTTCATTTGCGAATGATTTTCTATTTAACTACAATAAAAAGTTTTACTTTTCAAGATTTTTTGTTTGTTTTGGTTTGTTATTTTCTTTTTTACTTTTATACAACGTACTAAAATCAAGCTTGTTAAATAAAATAGACATATGGGCCATTTAGATGCTATTTTCAGCATTCAAAAATAACGTTTTCATAATTATATATAAATTTAATGTGAAACTTTACACTGAAATATATCTTTAATGGAAGCTAATCAAATTCTGCATAATCTGTGTGACTTTATGTAGGTAAGACTTCTAAACATTTAAAATAAGAGATCGTAATTGATCAACTCTTTCGAATTTATTTTGTATGCTGTTTTTTTATTTGTTTTAAACTCACATTCACTGTAAAAAAATATCTAAAAAACAGTGAAAGTCTTGCAGTAGGAGACAGTTTCTTAATTTTATTTCAAACAGTGAAATTTTTCAAGAAATTAATGTTTTTGACCCAATTTAACAACAATGCGGTACTAATTGACTTTAAGAAATTTATGTGAAAAAATTTGCTCCATTACTATTGCGTGCAATTAGGAATTGGATGAAATTTCACCAATCCAGAAGTGATATTCCGTAACTTGTTTCAAGCGTTTGTTCCGAGTTAGAAGAACAACTAGTATTCGCTGTCTCTGTTTTGACCGAAATAAATGACAGACAGACCTGGGCATACTTCAGTACATTTGATACTGCAGTACACGAGCAGTACCAGTACATAGATACTTGTACTGGCCTTGGCACCAGGGCACCAATCATGTATTCCGACGCGTCTCTGTCTTTCGACTTCGACGCAGCTTTTAACTCTTGACTTCGCCACATCTGCAGCTTGAAATTTCGCGGAATCGTCACTATGAATCGAAACGTGGCTCTGACTGTCACTCCAGGAAATTTGAAGCTGCTGATATGGCGAAGTCAAGAGTCAAAAGCTGCGTCGAAGTCGAAAGACAGAGACGCGTCGAGATACATGATTCCAGCCCAGTATCAATACCTTAAGTATTGGTACTGCACGATCAGTACCAGTACTTGAAGTACTGGCAATAGATGCATGGATCCAGTCCCAGTACAAAAAGTACTGGTACTGGTTTTTTACAATATTTGTATTTTTGTACTGGTTTTTTGCAATACCAGTACTTTTTGTACTGGTTTTGGTTTTTGCAGTACCAGTACTTTTAGTACTGCGAAAGTACTGGAATTTTTGCAAAAGTACTGGAATTTTTTCAAGTACTTTTGCAAGAGTACTGGAATTTTTTCAAGTATTTTTCCCAAAAGTACTGATATTTTTCAAGTATATAGCACTGGTACTGGAGTTTCAGTACCAGTACCGATGTTGGTATTTTTGTACTGCTCAGTCAGAGCAATATCAGTACAAAATTTACTTGTACTGAAATCTCATATTTCTCTTAAAAAAATTTAATTAATCATCCTTCGTGATTCATATCCGAATTTGTTGTGGAACAGATTTTTTCACTTGACCGAAATTTTTCCTTCCAACTATTTGTGTCGACAAAACAAACTAACAAAGCTTTCTCTCGAATTCAGACCAAAAAAAAAAAACAAAAAATAAAACAAAGATCAATGTTGATTGATTAACTATAATAGAGATATATTTTGTCATGGCATGATTTAATATTCTTAATCACTTTTCACGTATCTAATCATGTTTTAGTATAAAAAATGGTTATGCTAAAAATTTAAAACAATACTTAAAGTAAGCAGCAAGTAAATATGGCTGTAAACGTTGTTTTGTATTCTAAAAATTTCGAAATTTTGAAAAGTCTATAAAAAAATTTGTTTATATAATAGAAGACTTATTAAAAATTAACAAAAAAAATCATTTTAAATTTAAATGAAATCAATCAGCATCAAAAATCATAAAGCAAAAAAATGTTTGTCCTTAAATGATACTTTAGGTGTGTCGTGAATTCATGCGCGGCGCCTGCAAGCGAGCTGAATCCGAATGCCGTTTTGCTCATCCGCAAGATAGTGTAACAACACATGAAGACGGTTCCGTCACGGTGTGCATGGACGCCGTGAAGGGTAGATGTGCCCGTGATCCTTGCCGATACTTCCATCCCCCCTTGCACCTTCAGGCGCAAATCAAAGCAGCGCAGTCACGCGCTACCGCGGTATGACTAAATTTTAAAATCCTTCCAAATTAATCAAAAAGAAAAACACTTTTTCATAATATTATATTAAAACTATCGAAAAAATGCCATTTTTAAGACTATTTTTTTAAAAACTCAAAAAAATAATCTTTTTTTTTTTTTACGAAATTAACCCGTAATTTTAACAAAACTCTAACGATAATAAGACAGAAATTTTACAATTGTTTATTTCTATTAGTTTTTTGTTAAATTTCCAATAGAAATAAATGAAAAACGTGTTTACTAATGTACCCACCAATTGATCAAAATCAACATTCACTTAGAAAAACAGTTGGTTGCAGAGTCAGCGTTTATAGATAGTAAAAATCATTTTCGGATAAATTTAAAAAAAAATTCAAAACCTATTTAAAAAAATACAGGGTGATCCGAAAGTCACAAAGATGCTAAAAATTCACGAAAGAGATGTAAATAGTCTACGACTCAGAATTGATTTATGTTTAAAGCAGATAGGAAACATAAGTTCAAGCGCGCACCATATTGGCAACCATGTGGAATGGTGACGAAGTGGTCATTTGTGTTTTCTTAACGCGTCAAAGCTAGTATTTGTCATATTGGTTTTTAAGCGTTACAACATTCCACATGCCTACCAACGCGGTGCGCGCCTGCGCTAACAAATTATGTTATAAAAGTAGCTACCATATGGAATGCAAAAAATCGTACGTTTTAAACCACTCTGTACTTTTTCAACCAATCTATTTGAATCCGACAATATTTTTTTAAAACTTCCAAATTTAAACTCACCCAACTTTTGAACAAGTTGTTACAAAATCTTCAAAATAACTCTTATCTACTTGTGAACGCTGTCGATGTAATCAATCGTTACTTTAATAAATCAATTCAAAATTCAGTTACAAACTAAAAACAAACACTTTCCAGATAAAAACTGATTTTAAATAAAATATAGAATAAGTAAATTTTTTAGTGTAGCTACATATTTTCTGCTGCTATTCGATATAATTCTTAATATAGCATATTTTAATTTATTTTCCGAGCATTAGCCCCAACCATTAATTTTGTTTATTCAATTGTTTTTGTCCGATTTTTTTTTTTGTTTTTGCAGAAACTAAGATTTAACACGTTTACTGCCGTAAGAAAATAAGCCGAAGATAAATCTTTAAAAAACTATTTTACAAAAAAAAAAATCTTACAGATATAATTTAGTATTATAATTCTATCGGCAGTCAAGATGTTAAATACAACACAAATTCTTAAAGCGCCGAAAGACGTGCCAATCTTATTGAAGATAATTTTTACTGCAAATGATATTTATTAAAATATTTTTTGATAATGTAAAAAATATTTTCAGTATGAAAGTAAAACTGCAAATTCGTCCATTTTATTTGCCACAAATTTGTCCCGAGTTTGAAATCAGATCGCATTTTAACCCCTGTTTGATGGAAATTTATAAACAAAATGGTGTATCCTAGAAATACTTAGAATCTCTATTCCATAATTAGAAATTTAATGAAAAAAACTACTTTCAAGTACTCCCGAGGTCTAGGGAGTACAATTATTTCTCGATATGTGACTTTTTTCATAGACCTAAATGTCTTGCGTCGAGGGACGTCTGTATTGCAGGCGAGTAAAGTTGGCCCTCCATTACCATGACTTTTCCCAACTGCAAAAAAAATAGAGACACATTTATGTGAAGATACCTTGGCGAGAAATGGAGATAAGAATCAACTGCAAAAATTTGTCGGCAACTGCAAAAATAATTTCTTTTTATGGCGATTTTATGGTTGCAGTTGACGGACTTGAACTTTTTTATAGCGATTTCTACTACAATCACACATTGTCCCTGTAAGTGAATAGTGAGCACAGACACATACAAAGTGCTGTTATAGCGTAGCTGTCATTTTTCATGTAGTTCAAACACACACATGCAGCTGTAAAGCTTTATTTCTATGCTAATTTGAACCTTATATTCATAGCAAAAGGTTTGATATGATTGCTATAAAGTTGTTAAACTGGAAGGGAAAGCGTTTATATTTGTATTCAGTCATTCCTTTTTAGATCTACATAAGTCTATCTTGCTCTAGGTTTCTGCATTTTTTTGCAGTTACAGAAGTCATGGTAATGGAGATCCTCCTTTATCTTAACATGCAGGACCACGTATGTTATAAATTATGAAAATTGAAGGTTTCGTTTACATCTGCGATTTTTTCTTGAATTTCTCCGCGAAATTTATTCAGAATTATTTCTTCTAATTTTGTTCATTTATCGCAGAACAAATTCAGAAAGACGTGAAAATTTTACTTTATTTCGGTGATTTTGTATGACAAAATTCCGGTTCCCGCGTCTTTCTGGAAAAAAAAATCAGAATTCTATATTGTAATGTAAGCGGTTGAGAAACCTGGAGTGGTATTCCGTAATTTGTTTCAACCGCTTGTTTCGAATTAGAAGAAAAAGTAGGATTCGCTGTCTCTGTTTCAACCAAAATATATGACTGGACGAAACAGAGATAGCGAATATCGCTATTTCTTCTAACTCGAAACAAACGATTGAGACAAGTTTCGGAATACCACTCCTGAATTAAGTGTCGAAGTATAAAATCGCAGAATAAACTGTCAGATATAAACGATGCTTCATGGAAGTTTTTAAATATTATGGGAAAAATGTTCCTGATGTTCTTTGAAAAAATCCAAATCCAGAAACCGTACAGGTTAATTAAGTTGAATGCAATCCTACAGAAACATAACAAAAAAAAATAATTTGGTTAAAATGTTTGAAGTGCATAATCGTTTTTTCTAATATTCTTATAAAATGTATATAAATTTTTTTAAAGATTAAAAATTTCTTTTGGCACTTTTCAGTTTAAATAGAAATTTTGTTGAAAATTAAATTCTGGCTCATTAAGAAAATAATCTAGATTTCTCAAAATATTTTTCCAAAAATTTTATGTTTCCAAATTTTTGTTTTTTTTTTCTTATCTGCACTAAAATCAAATATTAAACCATTAAAGTCACCTTATAACTCAGTTGAGGACTGGATATGAATTTATTTATTCTAAGTATTTCTAACGATTCCAATTATTTTCAATGAATGCCCAAAGTTAACCATTTTTTTGAATCCCAATTTTCTAATTTTTTATTGTAATTCGTATATTTTAGAATCAATTCCAGATGACATTTTAAACAGAAGAAACTAAACCATATTATATTATAAGTAGTTTTCGTAAATAATAATCCATTTTTACAAATGCTAAACATCTTATGATAATTTAGAAAAAAATGGATTATTATAACTAGTATTTTGTAGATTAGAAATCTATTTAGAGCATATTTAGTACTTCCCAAGTTTTTAAAGTACATTTCAGATGATGATAGTAATACCCTATGAACTTTTGACTAAACATATTATTTATAAAAAAAAAATATAATTTTTAACGAAACATTTTTTTAGTAATTCCATAAATTGTGTGTATATATTGTACTAAAATTTAAAAAAATGAAATCACTTAACATAGTTTGTAGAACATCTTTAATATATTTTTATCCTTTAAATTTTATCAAAAGAAATTAAAATCATCCCGTTTACGTGTAAATTCTGTTTGTCATTTTTATGTTCCACATTTCAGTTGCTAATTATCGATAATTTAGGCAGAACATGTTGAAAAAAGATATTTCAAAATTTATAAATGCAATGCAACAAATCCCTTTTTTGTAATATTTAGCTTGCCCGATGCAGCGCAACCTCCCCATCACCAAAATAAATGGGCTTTTATTTTTTTTGACTTTTCCGTTTTTGTTTAAAGTAGTGTTCTTAACTCGTTCGAATTCAATTTTAAACGAAAAATTTAAACGTTTACCGAAATTTTGTTTTACAAAATTATTTTAAAACAAATTTCTAATATTTTTTATTCAAATTGAAAGATGATGCTGGAAATTGCCCCTAAATCTGAAGTGCGACCTACAACTTGATTCTCATTAAATTGAAAAGCTCTATTCTTCTACTTTCATCCATAGGGGCTGTTAAATGGACAATTGAGTGCATCTTGAATTTTTTGAAAAAAAAATCATCCTCTTTTATTTTTGTGGGATCAAAACCTCACAACCCCTAATATCTGTCCACTTTTTTCACACCACGCAGGCAAACTCCTGCAACTCGGACAATGATAACCGTTACACGGATTAAAGGGAAAGAAAAACTATTTTTAATGGCACCAGTATTTAAATGAAAGGCCAAGGGGTTGAACCATAGATATACTAGATCGCTCGATTTGCTGTCTCAAATTGTCCCATTTCAAGACAGTTCAATGAATCAAAACGAGTCA
Organism: Chrysopilus asiliformis; assembly: GCA_964034945.1. Classification (NCBI taxonomy): domain Eukaryota; kingdom Metazoa; phylum Arthropoda; class Insecta; order Diptera; family Rhagionidae; genus Chrysopilus; species Chrysopilus asiliformis. The sequence continues at coordinate 94,875,174 of OZ035962.1, forward strand.
AGTAAGAGCAAGATAACCGTATGAAAATTAATATAGTCCTCTCGTTTAAACCGTGAGCTGTCAAAGGAAAATAGACTTTCGGAATGGTGTTGGCACCTAAAGTTCGTTTTTGACGCCTAAAGTTAGTCTAAAACTTGTGAAATTTGAATTTCGCGACCTTATACAGTTCAGTGAATGCGTTCCAGTACGATAAAGAGGGAAATACTTTTGGGACCATTGTTCAGCAGAGCTTTGTATGGTGACAGTTGTTCTATGTTATATAGTTCTGTGGGTTGAACACTTTAGGTCCTACAAAAATCTATACAGAAATTTTTGGAAAAAAAATCAAGATGCACTCAATTGTCTCTGGACCCGCCCCTGCCAAACAAACTCCGGCATTAGTGTTTATAGGGATAAACGTAAAAGAACAGATCTTTCCAACATTATAAGAATCATTTTTCAAGATGCGCTGTTTCAAAAATTAGATCGACAGAATATAAATGGTCAATTCTTGCATCGTTCTTTCAATTCAATAGACTCAGTTTCCAATAATATCTAATTAAAAAAATTCCTAAGCTAGTGGAATTTAAAAAATTTAAAATAGTGTTTGATTTGGTTTGCAAAAAATTAAATTACGGGTCTAGGCCTATGAGACTTTTTTTTATAAAACTTTGTCCATTTTAAAATTATTTGGAATACACAAAATTTGAAAAAAAACTCAACTGGACAATTTCGGTTTTGGCTTAAAAAAACATTTTTTAACACTTTCATTCCCACTATAGCTATAGCTAATAAGCAACTCTTTAATACGAGTTCCCATGAAAAATACTAAAAATAAATGTGACATATTTCTCAAGAACGGTCAAGAACACACTAAAAAATTTTTTTGGTTTTATTCTATACATTTCCTCAAATGCTATGGCTGCCGCAAAGTGTAAATTTACTATGCTCTATCAAATGAATAAACAACTATGTATTTATGTAAAAACCAAGTATTTTTTGAGAAGAAAAAAAAATATTTCCCTTGAATCAAAAATGTTTGTTTAATTTTCTTTAGTTCAAGAAATGTTATGTTCCCCAGTAATTTCGGGGGAAAAATTTCACTAAATTTTTTATTGCCTTATATGTTTTGCCCTTTTCCTGCCTTCCACATTTTTGGCAACTTGCGTTTTTATTTTATTGTAGAAAAATGTTTATCGTTTATTTGAGAAACTATTTGAATTGAATAAGCTATAAACAATTTTAAAAAAAATACTCCTTACCCCCATTAGAGGCAACTATATATGTATTTTTGTAGCCTGTAAAGACATCCCCAATCATAGATATATCTAGTTGAAAAAAAAATATATAAACACAAACAATACATACAAACATGCATACAACCAACATTAAAAGCATAAAATGATACAATATTTGATCATAAATTATGTTGTGCGAAATTTCTACAATAGAGAGGATATATTTTGTTGTAGGATATCACCTTGTAATCCATCTATTGGTTAAGTACGTGTAAACTTTTAATTGGCTTTAATTCTCCAACGGTCCAGCAATAAATTCTAATAATCTGATTGTATCCTCGACGGTATTCCGGACGACTCCTTTGACCCAAAACGGTTAGGAAAACGATATACACATGCATGTGTACGGTTTAAATTAGCCTTTTTCCAACACAATATCTACTTGTATAAACACTAGAAAATATAAAGAGGAATAAAAATCTATAACATGAAAAACTCTCCATATTTTCCATTGTATTCTAATATGGTTTTTACATATTCTGTATACGGTCTTTCAGCACTGCATATCGCCATCTTTCATATTTTCCCATTTCTATTTCCTACACCATTTCACCTCGTCCTTTATTGCTTCGAGCTTTGCAGACAGAAAATCCGGCTTACTCTCAGAAGAGTCCACCCTACAGTTTACCCGAAAATATGTCTAAAAAGTAGAAATTATTTAAAATCTTTCGCATGCCCGGGGCTTTCATTTCCTTTTATAAGCTTTATCCACATCCCCCTTCGGGGGCGTTTGAAGTGGTTACAAATGCGAAAATGAGACATTTTCCCGCCATCAACACACAAATTCACGTCTCGTCTCAAATTTGAATCCTGATCCTATCGTATATTGGTATATTTTACATGGGGATGGGTTATCCTCTTTCAATCGTTGCTGAAAAGTAATTTCTAAAAAAAAGTTGTGTTCTTTTTGACTCATCTACAACCAAATGTAACTCATATTTAAAAGCAAGAGTTCCGGAAAATTAACCGGGAATTTGTAATAAACGGGCAACTTTGTATTTCTGTCCCCAAAATATATACAATGTATTTATGTCCCCGAAATATCTATGGCAATAAGTTATAGTAGATTAAGTCGATTTTCAGGTGAAGCCAAAGTGATCTGTTTGTAACGACCAACGGAAATGAAAATCAAATCATTTGTATCATTGTACAAATGTATTTAACAATAACGTACAATATGTAACTTGCATGGCAAAAATAAATAATGTCAACTTTTTGCAAAGAAGGAGTTTAATAAAACTAATACTAAAAATTTTCTTTTCTCCTTCATACAAAAGATCAATATTATATTATTACTAAATTTTAAGTAATGTTATTTCAATCCAAATACAAAATTATCTATGATGATTTTCAAATCTTAAACATGTTGTAGAATTTTATAAATCAATGGGCGAATTAAAAAAGCGCTCAGCTGAGCCGCTCAGGATGCCCTGAACGCACTGCTCAGTGCGTGCTGATCTGATCACAAACTATCAACTGTCTAACTAAGTATGTCTAACACTCACCTGGCGCTTCTACAGCTCCTATTACCTCTCCTCACATTTCCATTAGAAATTTTTCCACACTTTCCGTGAAATAAACTATTTCAGTCGGTTTTGTAAATTTTTTGACGTTTCGCACCGCTCACTAACTGAGCGTACTTTTACGCCGCTCAGTAAAAAAGCTAAGCCGCTCAGAAAGAACGGTTGCATTCAGTAACTGAGCCAGTGAGCTGCTCAAAAAACTTCTGAGCGGCTCAGTTCACTAAATGCGCCCAATGACTGTGTTTACATTAGGACTCACTTTGAGGCGGCATGTCATTCGTGAGGGTGAGGGACGCAGTGGGGAGGGAAACCAAAAAGAGCGAACGAAGTTTAGATTCACTTAAAATTATCGGTCGCAAACCGATTTTTGAGTCTGGTCGTTGAAACCTGTCGTTTAGTTTTGTTGATGAAACCGGTTTATAAATCCAGATAAAGCGAACCGTGTGCACACGGCAGAAAAATGAGGAAAGACGTGCCGCCTCAAAGTGAGTCCTAATGTAAACACAGTCAATGAATGTCTCTGATGATTGATTTATATAATTCCTGTATTCCTTTTTTTTTAGTTTTTCCCAGAAAAATTTAATTTTCGTGGAAAATATTTGACATTAAATTTACATAAGTGAAAATAAGAAATTTATTAACTTCAAAATTTAGTAAACAAAAAAAAATTCGCTCCTACAAACTACCGCAGTATTGTAATTTTTTGCGTTTTTCACCTGAAATCTACAACGAAAAAGTAACGGTATATCCCGTATGTAGCTATTAAAATATAAATATTAGAAGATATAACAACTATAAACTGTCTGTTTATACCTATTCGTATATTTTCGCTAAGATGAAGTGAAATTGCCTTACATTTTTCCTGTGTAAAAATTACAAAGCGCCACGAGTAGAAATATCACACCCTTAACCGATGTGAAAAGTATCTTATAATACACTTGTAGCATATTTACAATAGAGCCATTATAGGTATGATGCTGCATATCCAACCCATTCAAATATGTACGGAATCCTGAGCAACATCTGATATAAAATATAAGAAAGTATAGAACGCAAAAGGTGCGAAAGTAAAACTTAACCAACGAAAATAACAATAGCAACAAATAATGCTCAGAAAATGTGGAATAAGAGTGGTATGTAGCATAATTGGGTGGAATGTGAATATAATACTCTCTATGTAGTTGATAGGGATGGATTTTCACGGATTCGACGCGAAGCGGAGGCGATGCCGAAGGCCTCGGACTAGCGAAATAAAGCAAAATTTAAGCTGCTAATGAACCAGACAAGGGTATAATGAAATTTTATTGGGCAATTTATTTTATGGAGAACCATTCCTGAAACCTTATACTGTATAACTGCCTGCCACTCTCTTATGTATATGTACCTATATAATTTTGGCGTAAGAACGAAGTAAATAAGTATATAATTTTATATTATTTTTTTGGTGAATAAAATATAATTAAAAGAAGGAACATCAACATCTTAAAGACTATATTAGAATAACAGACTTAAATATGGCTTATGTTAGCTAAACGGAATTTCTTAAAAGCCCATTTCAAAAAAGGGATAATTAACTCTTTTGGTGTTGGGTGCGTATGGTGTTTAATGCATCGGTCGGGCTCGATCGTAATGAAAATCATATTTCAAAGGTTCTTAGTATTATTTTGGAAATAAAATGGAAAAAACAAACTATTTACAGAATAAGATTAAGAATTGGATAGGTAAATACAATTTATGTTATAAGAATTTAGATTAAATACCGATTGATTATCTTCCAAAACAAATTAATAAAAAAAATTAAGTAAATATATTCGAGTAAATTGAATCAAAAATATTGAATGTGTGATTAAAATTTGGGTTTTGTTGTATGGACATCCGTTTATATTATTTTGGTCGAAATAATTGAAGAAAAAAATGAACATTTTTTTAATTAAAATTAGCCCATTTTTTATTATTATTTGAGGAAATAAGTTATTCAAATCTAGATGTTTTTCTAGAAATTTTCGTAATAAAATATTTCAAATATTGATGAAAATGTATAAAGGCTCGAGTTAGTAAAAAATATATTCAAAACTAATCTAAGTGCCGTTTTTACCAACAAAATTTAGTTCCTAATAGTGCCACCACATTCTCCCCTAATGCATACACAGAGAAATGATAGTAAATTTTACTATTTTATAATGGGAAATTGTAACTATTACTAAAATAGTTAATTTCAATTACAAAATTAGTCAAAACCGTCAATTTTTATATAAAATTTAATTACTTTGTACTAACATTTTCTATTTCGTAGTAAAATTGACTATTTTTTTATTTAAAACAACTATTTTGCAATTATAATTAACTATTTTAGTGATAGTCCCATTATAAAGTAGTTAAATTTACTCATTTTTCTCTGCGTTTAAGCGAATCACAGTCTCGGCTGCCAGATTGTAGCCGTGGCTGTCATTCGTACACTGAGAGAAAAGTATGGCAAAGAAAGAATGGCACGAAATTATATGAAACGCGAATAATTCCACTATTTTCACTACAAAACGGCGCCATTGTACGAAATTGTAAAATTTACAACTCGTGTGGTAAAAATATATGTAGTAAATATTATTTTATATCTGAAAAGTATGATTTTTTTATCCTTCCAAATGATAATTTTGTATTTAAAAATCATGTTATTATATATAAACAAACAATTTTATATTGGAAATAGCACAATTGAGTATTTACACGAAAAATTACATCACTGAAATTTACGACGCGAAATGCAAATATTACATTGGATTTTTTCTCTGAGTGTAAACGTTGTGGGAGTGTGGTGGCAATATGAAATTGTACTTAACTCAATTTTGAGTACAGCTTTTTATGAATTAAGTTATATTTTATATGATTGTGTTGGTATGCCCTTAGGTCAGGTAACATAATCACAGAAAATTATAAAAATCGGTCAACAAGAAAGATAATAAAATTGACTATACTTTATGTGTAGTCGGTGTAAACGCCAAGCGTAAGTTCTACTGAAGTGAGTTTACGTTCAATATTATGGAACAAATGACTTATGTAGAACTTAAGATCTATGTAGTAAAGACAAAATCAAATATCAGTATTTTATGAAACCTTGTCCACGAATGGGCATTTCTATGCATAATTAAATTGACATAGATTTGAATAACCAAAAAAAAATTTAATTTAAATGAAAACTCCAAAAAAGTCTCTTTATTAAAATATATAAACAGCGATCACCGATGGAAGTTTGTATTTTTCCAGTTTTAAACTAAATTAATTTTTACTTATTTTTCAGTGTTTCCAAAGGCCAGTTTTTTTAAATTTATATCTTCTTACCTCTGTAAGAAAAAATGTATTTTTCCATATTTAGGTTCTTCAGCGGCAAACCCTTAAAAATTCTCTGCTTTTTTAGTAATATTTAAGAATTTAAAAAAAAAAACTGAAAGCTTTTCATTTTAATTTTGCCTATAATTTATACGTTTTGTGTGTGTCATTACTGTTAATAAAAAATTATAAGGACGGAACTAGGAAATCAACTTATTAAATTTAATAGTATATTTCTTTACTGTGCTTCTTAATAGATTTTTAATACAAAAACTACCTTTCATTATAATTAATTTAAATATCAAAAAATTAGTTTCAAAATTTTTTATTTCTCATTTAATTTGGTATAAAACAAAAACAAAGAAGATACATTTACCTTTATCTAATTTGGTTTTTTATTTATTTTTTTTATTCTATTCACCTGTTCGCGTGCTATCTTGCTTCGATGGATGGTCAACCACTCAAAAATACTTTATCTATTTATTATTATATGCAATTGTACACACATACACACATCATTATTATTTTATTTTATATATTTATATATAAAATGCTTGCGGCTTATGCGCTCTCTAACCTCTAAAAACATCAAACACTGGACATTACACTGAAACAAAATTGTAAAAAAAAACATTTTTGTAAAACAAAATTGAAAAATTTTTGGAAACAAAACATGGACAAACAATGAAATTTAAAACAATAAATTTAAAAAAAAATGAAACAAAACATAAAGACTGCACCCGTTTCCGCTGCTGCGGCCGCTGCCGCTGCTGCTGCTACTATGACACATCCAATCCAAACGCCTGGGGCGGCTGCACCACCTACTGCTGTCGCTATTGGCCATCCACTGGAAGTTGGCAAGAAACGTGCAGCTGAAAGTGACATGTTTCAACTGGTACTGCCTTTTTTGCAATTTGCTTTTTTTTAATTATTATTATTAGTGTTAGTATTAGTAACAGTAGTGTGTAGTGGTGTTTTACTAATTTCTCCAAGAAAAATCATTGTTGTCGTCCTTTTTTTATGAAACTTCTATTGAAAAATTCTTTATAGTGCATGCCTAATATATTTTTTCCTATCCCTTTTTTATTATATGATTTTTTCACACCAGTTTCAAAGCTATTTAGAAAAAAACAAGAATTACTGGTCGACCTAGTTATAAATGGCTTTAGATTGGTGCATTTGCCCTATAGACCAACACAACTTCACAAGTTTCGAAAATAAGACCAATCTCTGTTGATTCTGTACAACTTTGGTTTTTTTGACAAAAATGATTAAATTGCCTTTTTACCAGTGTTTTCAATAAATTATTAACTTTAACCTGGTAGCATCATTTTAGTCTTCCATCTATTTTCCAGCTTAACGTGAAATACAGAATCTTGTTTCCAAGAATTGAGAAAAACATATTTCTAGAAAAATAAAACCTCTTTTAACCGAAAGTGTAGACAATTCAAAGAAATTTTTTCCCGTTTGACTACCTGGGTGTTGACGAATAACGATACTTACTTGACTAGTGTGAGCAATATGAAACACAATCCTTTCCAGAAAGCTAACAAATTTTCTTTACCGCACCCGCCGAAATCTTCAATCCACACTAGTGCAACGTTATGAAGTTTGAGAATATTGCAGAGGTTGAGGCGTTACAAATATTTTTTTTGTAAATACTGCAAGGATTGACCATAAATTTTTTGTGATTGGCAAAAATCGATACTGTTGGAGCAGTTTTATACTAAGGGATGTGTATTTTCGTACAGTTTAAATTACCCGCCAAAAAGAAAAAAAAAACATGTAAATAAATTGCTATACTCAATACTACCTACACCATTTTTATGCACTCTTTTCATTCTTTCAAAAGTGTATTAAGTACACTCAGAAAAATGTCCAGGTCAACTTTTTGTCAGGTTAACTCTGACCTTACAGAGGTGTCTGTAAGCCAGCTAGCGGTCAGAGTTAACTTATCTAAGGTCAACTCGTGCAGCTTTCAATGCCCTACTTCACCTGCTGGTGGCTTAATTTCAGAATTTCTCCGACCACAGGTCAACTCAGTTTTACTTGCCCACATGGCTTAATTTCAGAATTTCTCCGACCACAGGTCAACTCAGTTCAACTCAGTTTTACTTGGCCTATTACGCCGTATGTAGGTCGTCGAGTTAGCCTCCATTTTTCTGAGTGTACATCGGGCAGGAAATTTAAGCGTTATAAAAATAACCCTTGTGTCAAATTTAAGGAACTGTCCCGCTCTCCCCTATAGATTTATCTGTGAAGCAATAAAATTTATTTCGTGATGAATTCTACATTTTAACTTCAACAAATTGAAACATTTTTTTTTGTTTTTGCTCTGAATTGAAGAAGCTTTACAATCTAGTACTTGTTGTTTACCTTTTTTTCTTATTATTCGGCCCACTTTTCCATTCCCGCATTTTAAAAGTTTAGATGTAATCGTTTTAAAGTAGTGAACTTGAATGTATTATTTTTAGAATATTTTTATTTACTTTTAGAATATAAAAAGTTCCTATAAACGAGTCAAAGTTGCTAGCATGCGCGTGCAATTTTTAAATAAAACTTAAAAATAATCCATAACTATAGTGTATGTCAACTCATACAATGTCAAAAATTAATGAAAAAAACTTTTTTTTTCGTTTTGTTTTTAATTAACAAATTTTTTGTTATACGTAATGAAATTATTTTTGAAAAAACAAACTTTTCGAAAGAAAAAAAAACAGGGTGTAAATGTTTGAGCGACACAAACTTTATCCGCTTCACTTCACAGATAGATTATAAAAATCTATAAAAAGCTTTCTACGCCATTTGTAAAATCCTTTATTAAAAATATATTATTCAAATTTCTAATTTCTCATGCATTTTATTCTCATTTTAATTTTAATTCTCTAACCCAATTGGGACATAATTTGTTTTTTAGATATGGAGATATTAAATAAATTCGCTTCTTAAGTTGGATTTTAAAAAAAAAAGTTTAGTTATTTTGCTTTACACATTTACAGTTGTGTAGTAATGTACGTATGCAATGCCTTAAAAATGCTTAGAAAATCCAATATATTTTTGTGAAAATGACATACAAAAATTCTGGAAATGTCGTAAGAATTTGACAAAAATCGCAGTAAAAAAATTTACACTAAAAACAGATCGCAAAAATTTTCAAAAAAAATCTTTGCCCGTGTAAGATTAAACACAAGAACGTACATTACCACCGAATGCATGGCCCTTATTTAGAAATACACTTGAGAAAACATTTATTTTTCGCCCCTTAAAGATCAAATAATATAAATGTGTTAAAAGTAAATTAAACTGATCGCCGAATTGCTTCAATTTTTGGCTATTTTTACAAACAAAAACTCTTAGTTAAATGCATTTTTATTAATCTCCACCCTTCAATCAAACTCATTATTACTTCACCCTTCTAATAAATAACTAAATAACTGTAATTGGGTGTTAATATGACTATTATTAAGTAAAATTTTATTTTTCACATTTATTTACATTATTTTTTATTTATTTTAATTGAATAATGATACAATTGTTTAAAAATATAAGTGGCTTTTTATAAATTTTTATTTTTGCGCAAAACTAAAAACCATGTCTTCTCCTCTGAAATAAAGTTGCTGAAAAAATAACTCAAATCGTCACGAAACATTTGTGAAAAGTGTCCAGATTCGATCTAAAGCGAAAACCGAGAAACTATTCGATGAAAATCTCCCATAAAATTTAATTAGAAGCTCTTCTAGCTAATTTAATTTAATGACTGTTCAGTTAAAAGCAAGGTTTCAGGTTACAGCAGATTACATTAAATACTCGTAGATCACATGGCGTAACGGATGTGACAAAATGATCTTTTTTATGCTGATCCCAACCAAAACTCATTAGCAGTGGCTTACTTTTCAATCATAAATTTGTTAATGGTATAATACATATATGTAAGTATTTGGTACACATCTAGTAATTACGTCTATGCTAACTACGTAAACTTAAAACGCATGACAAACAGTTTTATTGGGTCTCATAATTTATTTTAATTATATATTGAAGGTCGTTGATTTATTATAAATCTGTTTACTTTTGGAAAGATTTAAAATTATTTGTCAAAAAATACCTGTTTCTTTGAAAAGTTGTAAAGTTTAGTAATAAATTTTATTGCTTGACATACTCTTAAGCATCTGTCGTCAAAACTGTAAATTCTATATAAGTTAGCCATTAAAGAAATTAAGAATTTTAAAAAAATGCTGTGATTGACAAAATTCAACCTTAATTAAAATTTAAAAAAAAGAAATATGTTACGGGTCTCTATACTAAACATTTTTGCTGCACTCTATAGAATCTACTTATAGTGGCAGTTACGTGTTTTTCACTAAAAAAAATGCTAGTAAGGCGTTTATTACACAGCAGCCCAAAATTCTTGCAAAATTCGCTCAAAATCATACTAATATATAAAAATGAGTTGGTGTCTGTCTGTCTGTCTGTCTGTTCCTCTTTCACGCAAAAACGGCTGAACCGATTGATTCGAAATTTGGCATGAGTATCTGTGGTAGTTCTGGTTCCAACATAGGCGTACGAAAAAGTAGCGCGAGGGGTGGGGGGAGTAAGGGGAGGGGGTAAAATGATTTCGAAACTTAGTTTTAGCGCTATGTTACTCTTTCGCGGGGAACTACTGAACCGATTGGCCTGAAATTTGGCATAGAAGTTCGTCGGGGGTCCAGCCCCAACATAGATCCATTAAAAAGTAGCCCGAGAGGTGGGGGGAGTAAGGGGTCTCGAAATCGAGTTTCGAGTGATCTCGAAACTTAGCTCTTCCTTTATGTTACCCTTTCGCGGGGAAACTACCGAGCCGATTGGCCTGAAGTTTAGCTCCAACATTGACCATCAAAAAAAAAATTGAAAAAACTTAACCCGGCAACGACGGGTATGCAAGCTAGTATCGTCATAGATAAAAGTGCTGCCAATTGTTTCAAAAACAAAATACACACAGAGAAAAGAAAATAGTGAATCTATTTTGTAATGGGGAACTGGAAATACAACTAAAACAGTTAACTTCAATTACAAATTTCAATTCAATTAACCACAAAATAGTAAATCCTACTACTAAGTAGTTAAATTTATTGTAAAAATAGTCCACTTTAACTATTTTTGTAATTGAAATTGACTATTTTAGTTCTATACCCAATTCCCGTACTATTTTTTTTCTGTATGTCAGAAAAAGTTTCAGTTTTCTGAAAAGAATTATAATATAATTGTGTAGCCGACTGTCGATGATTGCAACCAAGTGGGGTTAGAACGCACTATGATAATAAATGCTACGCACTCTCACGTTTCTTCTTCTTTATGGTACTACGTCCACTTGGTGTCCTTTATTTGCTGGTTCTATGCTTTGATGCCCGCACCTACGTAAAAATGATTGGCAAAACATGATTTGAAATATCTGTGATGCTTTGAAAGGCTTTTCAAACTCTGCCACCCTCTTGTCAAATCTTTTCGCCATTTTGGGTATGCCTTTTAGTGCTGTCGTCCCTCCTCACTATCATAGACCCCTCTACCCCCCTCAAAGTGTCTAATATTTTATGGAAATTTTAAGGCGTTTTAAATAAATTTAACGAAATCAATGTTCCAAATTTTTCTCTGTGTGAAAACTTTTTCCTTCAACACCATTGAAAATTCTTTAAAATGTGTACCAAATAAATTTGTGTAAAGTAAAAAGGAATTATACCACATTTAAAGAAAAGTAAGCCAATGCTACAATTAAATAAAACATTCTAAAGCATTCTTGCAACTTCTACTCTTTATGTATCACAATAAATTTAGATAATATTTCTTCTTAAATTCTGTTTTAGTTTCAAAAAAATACTATACACGTATATAGTATTATAAAATATTTGAAATTAAAAAAAAATGTGTGTTAAACGCAAATAATTTCAAATGTTTTACATTTTCTGTACTTTTAGAAAATTACTTGAATAATATTACATACTTTTAAGTCAAAATAAATAATTTTTGTTTATTTTTATCTTAAAATTCATTTGTTTTTCTTTTACCTTATTTTGTAAATCTTTATTCGATAATTAGTTTTGATCCAACAAAAACGAATAGTTTTTTTTTTGTACATAACCTAAACGAATGAAAATATGTTTTAAGTTTTATTAATTAGATATTTCTACCATTTTAAAAAAAAATATTAAAAGTGTTTTCATACTTTCTTAAAATAATATTTAATTTTAATAACATGAGAACAAATAAAGCAATAATACTAATGTTTGTTATTCTCGTTTTCTCTTTTGAAAATCTTACAGATGGATATGAAAACGGTTGGTTCATTTTACTATGAAAATTTCGTAAGTACACCCCTAATAATCATTATTAACACACTTCATTACTATAATTTTTATTTTTCTATAAAACTTTTGTTTTTATCTTTTTTTTAAAAAAAAATATTTATTTTTGAGAGAAAAAAAATACATTTAAATTTAATGAATTTACTTTGAGGCGAACAGGATTTTACATTTAAAAAAATTGTTTAATTTTGACCTTTGATTTATTTTAACGATCCTTTCCCAAGGATCTCGTCGAAAGTTGAAATTTCAGATATATATAAAGAAAATTAAAGAAACGTAAATAAAAATATATCGTTTATATTATAGACTGTGTTCTTAGGTAAATTTTAATTAGTTTGTGCTAATTGATTGATCCTGGTAATGCTTTTCATTTACACTTTGTTTTATTGTGTTTGGTTGTAGTTTTTATTGTCCAAATATTAGCAATTAACAAACGTTTGTCTTGCACAAACACTGAAATATGCTTTTCCTCATTGTGATTGTTTTATTTTCATGATTTTAGCTTTTGAAAAAAGTTACATAACAATTAAGAATTGTTTCAGAGAACCTTTGATTTACATATATAATATTTAGCACTCAAAACAGCATATAATCCAGGAAAATTAGGATTTAACCTCTTAAAAAATCCTAGTTAACTGGATTTTTGCACAGACCTTTATTTTAACATAACAAACAACGTCCCAAAAGTCCATTCCAGAATTGCGCCGTGAGTTATTCAAGGTCAAAAGTCCCAAAAATCAGTTTTTTTGCGTTTATCTCAATTTGTACGGGTTGTACGTCTTTTTGAGGTTCAGATGAATTAATCACAATGAAATTCTCTACAAAAAGGTTAAATACAATTTTCTTGTAGGACATACAGTTTTCGAGATACAAGTCGTCAAACTATGCATCGCACAGAGGAATTGCAATTATTCAAGGTCAAAAGTCAAAAGTCAAAAAAATCGTAAATATCTCGCTTTGTATAGTCTGTATGCATTTTTTGAGTTCAGATAAATTGCTTCTCCGAAAATTATCTACAAAAAAGGTTAAATAAATTTTTTTTGTAGGGCCAATAGTTTTCGAGATAGAAGTCCAGACACTGTGAACTGTACATTGGTTTCCCGACCACCATTGAGGTAGAATGCAAGGCGCGTTTTTTTACATGGTTTCCCCAGTAGGCCTAATCCATATTCTTTCCACCTTCATTTATTTATTCTTCTTCTGCTTCTTCTTCTTCTCCTTCTTCTTCTTGTTCTTGTTGCCCTTCATTTTCCATATAGGTATCCCTTTTACTTGCATTTAATGTTAACGTACCAATAAGATCGAGTACATCATCGACATCGTTTAAATTGTCAAAGGATTCAGTGATATCACAAGAAGCAGGTTTTTAACATGATTGACCTCGACAAAAGCTACAAACGATGGAACACGGTGGCTTCCCAAAAGCTTGTTCAGACACTGAAATTCTGTTCATAAACTGTGGCTTCATTATACTGGCTGTATTCTTAATCGTTTACTTTTCATACGTTATACAGAAGTAATAGAGCCAAAAAGAACAGAGTCTGCCAAATCCAATTTTAGATATGTAAATTGTGAGAACCGACCACTTGTTGTAGTTGGCCTGAATATTCCCTCAATTTTCAAAAAAAAAACCCGGACAATTTTTCAAAAGTATTTTACTAACGCGCTTACGATCCAAAGTTCGACTGTATTTCTTAACTCTTTAACACTTTGAACCCAGATATTACACATACGTAATATGGAACTACCAAAATTTTAAAATGTTTTAAAGTTTTTAATTTGATTTATATCAATAACAATTGAAACAATTTTCAAAAGATCTCAAAATTAAAGTTTTTAATCTACAGATTTTGTGCAAAGTCGAGTCAAATATTACTACGTAAATCGAGGTTTTCAAATGTCAATTACCTACATTTATTTTTTTATTTATTCCAATACAACAGTCACAATGATGCTCTGACCATATTCTCAATTGCCATTCAAAATTTAACAAAATCTCCCTCAGAAATGTATCATTATATTTGTACGTGCCAACGCTTTAGATTTGAAAACCATTAATACACTTGTTTTTTTTTTTTTTGCAAAAAAAAACAATTCCAAACATTATCACAAAATTTATATGAAAGAAACATAGACCAAAAATATGCTTTTCTATACACCAAACAGGCTTTTTCCGGCATGGTACCCTATAAAAGGCCAGCTGCTGAAAAATCCGGTATTCCTGTATATCAGCCAGGTGCGACGACCTATCAACAGCTGATGCAGCTACAACAGCCATTTGTTCCAGTGTCATGTGAGTACCCTAGTCCCAGTCCTTCAACAACAACAGCAATTTCACAACCACAAACATCCACCATGGCAAATCAAATTGCTAATAATAATAAAAATCAAATCAATTTAAATAATATTAACAACAGCAGTAATAGTAACGGTGTTGTCGTAAGCAATAGTAATCTATTAAATAATCTATCGAGTATTAACAATAACAGTACGGCTAGTAGTAGTAGTAATGGTATTGTTGTAACTACAGCATCTATTCAAACATCATCGCCACATAATATAAATAATAATGCCAGTAATATATTAAATAATAACAATAATAACAACAATAACAATCAAAATCAAAATAATAACAATAATAGCAGTACAATAACGGCTAACAGTAACGGTTATCTAAATAATAATAACAATAATAACTCAAACACCAACACAACCAACAATAACAGTTTAAATGCAAATAGCAATGGTAGTAACAACAATCATACCGTTTTACCGCCAGTTGCTACAAGCAGTAGCGTTGCTACAACAACAACGTCATCAGTGATTGAACAATTGAACAATAAGGTTGATCACAATTCAAATTCAACTATCAAAAATGACGTTGCTGTTGCTGTTGTGTCGCAGTCCCATCAAACGCACCAGCAATCGCAACAACAGCAACAGACACAATCTCAGCCACAACTACCTACTCCTCAAGCTCAATCTCAAGCTCAAGCTCAACCGCAACAACAGCACAACCATCATCCCACAACCGTTCTCCATCAACAACATAATTCACATGCATTGCATACACAGTCACAGCATCATCCAACAAATGCTATCCATCACCATCATCCAGGCTCCACGCAAAATTCATTAACCGCTTCATTACTAACCCATAATGCGGCTACCCTAACCCATCCAGCACATCCTAGCTCTACTACGGCTATCACAGTACCGTTTTCGTCGGCCCTTAGCTATGCATCACACTACCCAATGACAGCTGGCGCGGCTGCTCATCATCATCATCCAACGTCATACTATCCGGATCCAGCAACCATTGCCAAAGAGGTTGCACAAAAGAATTACGCCAATGCACTAAAAATGGCGGCCGCCTCGAATGCACTGTCGGGCAAGCCCTTAACCGCTCTCAGCTATACCGGTGTAGCTCTAAACAAAGCCCTCGTCCACCATCCAAGCTCTGCCGCAGCAGCCGCAGCTGCTGCCGCCGCCAATCATCAGGCAGCCGTCAATCATCAGGCAGCCGTCAATCATGGACGCATCCCCACCCCAATTCCCGGGGCAGGCCATAGCGTAACTCACTCGATGCCTCACTACACAATGACAAGACCCCCGCCCACATTTGTTCAGGCCCCGCATGTCCTGCGTACACCGCAAGTGCCCCACCATCATCCCGGCTTAACCAATGCCGCCACTAACCCATATGCGGCCGCTGCAGCCGCCGCTGCAAATCAACAATTCCTCTGCCCGCAGAATTTTTTCTATTCGGGTTTAATGCCCGGATATGGGTTCGGAATGAGTGCGGCGACCGCTGCCGGACTAGCGGCTCACCATCAAGCAGCAATGCCAACAGGAATGCCCACGAGTTATGCTGCCGCCGGCATTCCTACCATGCCAGCCGTCCAACAAGTGGCCCCCGGTGCTGCCACTGCAAGCGGTGCAGTGTTGCATCCATACAAGAAAATGAAAACTTCGTAAATATACAATTGAACACGAGTTCAGGAAGTTATTGTATCTTATGGCTTAGATATTTTACAACAACAAAAAAATTACTAAATCAACATAGAATTGGTTTTATATATATTTTTCAATATAAAAACCAAAATACTAAAGAATAAATATAATAATCAACGTGCCTAGAATTTTACTTATAAAATATGTTGAAAAAAATAACAATAAAAAATGAACAAAAAAAAAATATTGTACATGTTACACAATATAGTTATTGCATAATCGTGATTTTATTCAAGTTCTTATAGTTAAGGATTTTTTTCTCTTTAAAACAAATGCACAAAAAGTTCTGTTTTTCAAATGTTACTACGCAGATAGGTGTACATTTCAGTCATCCAAAAACTGTCTCAAATGTTTATAAGGTATAACTAAAAAAAATTAAAAAGAAATTTTAAATTTTTTTAGAGTGCCATATAATTTGAAGAAAGTAATTTTTGTTAGCCACTGTTTTCTTTGAGTAGTAGTAACATCCCCTATTGCACTCTCACTGGCTGGCCGGAATCTTTTTGAAAGGCTGAGCCAATTTTTTTGAATTGTTTCTAATAGATAACATAATTTCCAACCTTCTGGACATGCATGTCTAGTCACAACAGTGACTAACAAAACTTGACACCAAAAAAAATACCGAAAAGTTCCATCTGGAACTCTAAAAAAGGAAAAAATAAAAAAAAATAAACCATGATAAAACGTTATTAGAAACTATAAACTCAACGGAGGCTGAATACTTTTCAAATAAATTACCTTTTTTGTGTTTTTAATTCGTGCGACTGACCTCTTTTAAATAAAGTCAAAAACACCAAGTTGTGATGTAATAATTTTAATTTATTTTTAATATATTTTTGTTAATTGTAACTTTTAATTAAACTGTAAAAAAAAATCGGATAATAATATTTACAACAACAAGAAAATGTGGAAATATTAAGAAAGTAATTTTTTTAAATTTTTTAAAATGATACTTATTCAAACATACTTTTAAAAAATGTGTTAAAAATATAGTTATATACTTGAAAAAAAATCGGGAAGAAGTACTGTGATAGCTTCAATTTGCCCTAAATGTGAAATATTTTTTTTGTTCCTATGCCGCCATAGAAATCCTCGAGAGTTATTAATAAAAATATTAATCATTGAAAATAATTTTACTATAATAATAACAATAATATTTAAAATAATAATAATAATATAACCCTCTTATTGTCCTTTTCGTCAAATTGTAAAACGTGTCTAGTAAAAACAATGAATTGAAATGATTTAAAAATTAGTTAGAAATTAGGTTAGGCATTCAAACTATTACTATAATTATTTAAAAAAAAATAACACTAATTATTCTTATTGTATTCAATATTTAAAAACATGCAACAGAATTGAGAAGTTTGTTTGAACAAGAACTGTTGTGTACGCTAGAACTTTAGATTTAACTATTAATTAGACCTTTAATTTGAAAAAAAACGGCCGAAATTTTTGAGAAAAACGTTTTATTTAGTTGTGAATGTTCAGTTCTGTTTTTTTTTCTTAATTTTACTTCAATTTGTAACTTATTGCAATTAGTCTTCTGTGAATTTCTTTCTATTTTCTTAACTCTTTGTTATGTTCTTTTAAATAGTAAAAACATAATTAATTTCACTCAGTTTTAATTGGTCTTTATTTTTTTTTTTGTTAAATTACTATAATTTTAAAAAGATATTTTGAATTTTAGACATTTCTTTACGTCCATATGTAATTGTTTGAGCATATCATTTTACTTAATTTAGGTGATTTATTTTTGTTCAGCGTGTGATGCTTTTTTGTAAATTTAGATATGGTGTTGAGTATAAAATATCCATAAATATATATTTTTTCCAACAATATATAAAAACAATTCATTTATATATCTACTATCTTGATGCTTTAGCACAAATAAAAAGCTTTCAGTGGGCTTACATTTTCCTGTAAAAATACAAAATAAAATTCTTATTTTTAAACCATATAAAGAATTATTTTTTTATCATAATTTTAGTTAAAATGAAAGTACAAATGCAAAAGATTTCAATTCGAAGCTTTTTACAGCATGGGTGGCGTATAAAAAACCGCTTTTAATATTTACAATTTTTGTTTTATTTAAATTGCAGCGACTTCTTTGTTATTTATTTGTTACACCATTTATAATAATACAAAAAAAAATAATTTAACAATTTTTACAAAACCGTAAAAAATACCACAATTTTTTTTACAGTGATTACAGTAATTTATGCTAAGCAATTATTTATTGCCAATCAACATTGTGTAAAAATATATCGCTAAAGTTGTCTCCTATTCAGTGCCTTTTGCAAAAAAAAAACATAGGTACTACTGAAATTGTGTAAGAACCAAAACTTCATGATCATAAGTACAGTAAACCTTGATTTTAAGTACAGTAAATTGCAGATAGTCATAAATCACTTAAAAACATATTTAACGTTTCACAGGTTAATCAAATTTTATTCGCTGCCTAATTGACGTTTTCTTTAAAACTTCTGAATTATATTTCGAAAATTCTTCCAAATTTAAGGGATTCTCGCATTTTAAGGTAGCCGCAAGTATGAACGAAGTGTGAAAAGTCCGCAGACAGCACTTTGTTAATCGTGATGTTAGCGGTTGACATGTATCGTGAGGATATATGTCCACCATTAACGTCACGGCTAACATAAAGCCTAATTGAGTAATCTCAAATCCAAAAATTGTAATCCCTGTGCAAGCAACTCTAGAAGCTTTGAAATTAGTAAAGCAATGCTGGGTAGATGTGCCGATTTGTCGCGTACAATTTAATTTGAAGGGTGACAAGTGCGCCTATAACAAAAAATTACTTAAGAATGTAATAAAAATGTTTAAGAACAAGGAATCATCAAATTTTTATTAACACATTGACTGCCATGGCTATCATTTTTGATAGCCAGTGAAAATTGGCACTATGATTCATGAGCGGGCAAGGCTATCATTTTCGATAGCTGGGTCTACAATCTACATGCATACATACATACATTTATAAATACGTACATTCTACATACGTCTACATGTATTGGCATCTCCCTTACATTTTTGCAAAATTGGTCTAGCAGTCAACGTGTTAAAAAGATTTTACACTGGAAGAATTACCAATTACGATTTTCAGTCAGCATGATTTTTTTGTTGTTTTGACATAATATCCTGTAAATTTGTAAATGCTGTATAACTTTAACATTGAAAATGTTGGTAAGAGATGAAATCGGATTAAAAGTACCAAAAAAAACGTTTCAAACGGACACAATATCAAATTAACACGATTTAACTGCCACAATAACACAAGAATAATTTCTGACTGAATATTGTGGGGAAAGTAATTTTGAAAAAAAAAATCAGTGTAAGAGCGAAAACACCCACTCGCCTGGCAGTCTAACCCTCAAAATAGTACACTTTAATCGGGAGAAATGTGTTATTGCAACAAAAAGTGTTTCCAAATAGCATTAAAAGTTTTTTTTACGAAATATACAGTTCAAGTCCAAATTTGTGTATGGATTTAATATTAAGAGGTGGACCTTAATATCTTACCTAGGATTCAGAAAGAGCATCTGTTTAATTAAACCGTACGACTTAAATCCAATTTAATAATCCTAAAAATTTATTAGGATTGCAAACGTAACCACCATCTAATATCACGAAAAACTTTCCAATTAAAATTGACGATTAAATGGAAATCTTTAAAAAAAAAACTCCCCATATTAAAATTAACAAAAAAGCGCACCCGATTCGCAACTATTAATTTTGTTTTTATAATTTTTAAAAATAATACAATTGTATCAATTCAATGAAGGTACTTAATTTTATTAAACTTAATTTTTTTTTCCTAAGACTTAATCTACTGTAGTCCTTATTATTGTTTTAAAAATTTAATTAAATACAATTTCTTAATAATCAAAAAATTGTTTTAATTTGTTTTTGTTTATTTAAATAGTTTGTATTATTTTTCATTTTATTTAATATTCAAAATTTAAATAAAATTTTTAAAGATGAGAAAAAAAAATTTTTTTATCATTTTACACATAATATTTCAATTGCCTTGGTGTAAAATGGTTTATACGGAAAATTTTAAATTTAAAAAGGGACACTGATTTGTGAGTAACAAATCAGTTAAATGTGCAAAACGTTTTTTATAAAAAGCACAATTGACATTGGGGTAAAATCAAAAATCGAAATTTTTTATTTTGTTTGTTTTATTTGAACGGAAAAAACTAAGTCTTCCAAGATAATAATTTTTTCATTTTTTTTGTAATCTATTTCCGGAAAATACATTATTTTAATACTTTTTCTTACTTAAGTTCATAAAGTTTAACTTGTTTCATTTATTTTTGTGATATTTTTATGTATTGTTTCTTGTTTTATTTAATGAACAAGGTTTTTATTTTCTTTAAAATATTTTATTTTTACTATTTTTGACAGATATATATATTTTTTTTCAATTACAATTTTTTGATTAAATTGCGAATATAATAAATCGGCAAAAGAAAATTATGTCGTTTACATTTATCTATAGTACTAACAAATATATTGAAAATATATTCAAAAATAGGAATTACTTAAAAAAAAGTTGTTTGGCTGTTCAAAATTTGTGTAATATAATCAAGGAATAATGAAAAAATTTAGTGGTATTGTCGAAATTAAAATTGTAAATAATTTTTTGAAATTATTTTCTACTACTTTAAAGTCGTGTAATTTGAATGAAAAAACGACGATGTTTTAAATCTCATTAACATGAAATCTACTTTATACGCAAGTTACCATTCTGAACGTTGATGTAGAATTTATAATGAGTGTGTAACAAGTTTTGTCAGATGAACTTGCTCGTAAGGGTACATGTATGGACAGTCAACCCATTTCTGTTGGGTTTCCGATTCAAACCCTCAAACTGCAACTTAAGCGGTGGGCGGATCAGGAGAACCAACAACTTTGGTCCATGTGTCAGATCGGCACTACAACAAAGGAATTATGGGGCGGCTTAAATGCAAACCTTACTAAGAGCCTCTTAACCCTTAGAGGCATAGAAAAATAGCAAATATTTTCACCCTTCCGGCACTCGAAAAAAAATTTTTTTTTTTGATTTTTTTAGTGGTACCATTTTAAAGTATCACACGGCAATGAAAGACGGTTTAATTGGTGGTACAATTTTGATACCACCGTGCAGTATTTGTTACAAAAAAGGTGGTACATCGCGTGTACCACCAAGCCTTTAAGGGTTAAATCTGGAACGGAATCCCCTTCGTCTAACGACTTGGATTCTAACTGGGCACTCCCTCCTGAAGGATCACGCTTTCAAGATGAGGCTGGTGGATAATCCACAATGCAGGGGCTGCGGAGAAGAGCAGGAAACGGTGGAGCATTTCTTGTGTCACTGTCCAGCCTTAACCCGTACTCGCGTCAAATGCTTCGGCTATCCCTTTCTAGAGGAACTCCATGAGGCAGGAACTCAGGGCTGGGAGCCGATTCGGAAATATATAGCACTGGCGGGATGGCTAAACAACCGTACTTGAGCTCAATCTGCTCCAGCGAGGGACATCGGAGGTGTACAATGGCCCCAACTTGAGGCCTACGTGCGTGGGGTTTCCCTGGTGAGCCCCCCTCCTATCAAACCAACCCAACCAACAAGTTTTGTGATAATGGAAACATCATCTGATATGCGGTTATTATTAAAAAAAATCATTTTAATCGCTGTAAACTGGACATTTCAACCAACTTCTTCCATGTATCTAAAGATCTAGGTTCAATCATGTTACAAACATGAGGAGGGGGGCGGGGGGGGGGTATCTACCAATTATCATATAAAAAAATTATCCAGAATTCAGTGGAAATTTTACCAAAACTCGATCACCGCATTTCAAAATATTTGTGAAGTTTTAAAACCTCTGAAAAATGTAACATCGTAAAAAGTTTTCCGCGTTATTTCAAGCGTTTTTTTAAAATGCTTTTCTAAACTTTTAACTGATAAACAAAATAAAATATATACTGTGTTACATGCTTCTGAGATTTCAAAACTTCACTACTGAATTATCTTAAAATGCGGTTATTAATCTTAAAATGCGGTTATTAATCTTAAAATGCAGTTATCAAATTACCACTGAATATAAATTATTCGTTTCTATTTCAAATATCCGTACCAGCCTCTTTAGTAGGGATGTCAAAAAAGAACCGGTTAAACCGGTTACCCGGTGTTTTTGCTTCGGTTAACCGGTTTTTTCGGTGTTTTTTTTGCACGGTTATACCCGGTGTTTTTTAAAGCCAAAAACCGTTCAAAAAAACCGATCCTTTTTTTGTACGGAAAAATAATTTTAAACCAATTTTCATGCAACTGATTTGTTAGAAACACTTCTTTTTAGGCACTCCAAACCAAATACAATATTATATTGTGCCATTTATGGCCTCTTAATGGATTATATGGCACTTCACGTCTTTTGTTTGTATTATATGTAGTGTATTTGTTGCGTCTAAGACCTAACCTACCCAATATGAACAAAACGGGTTTTCGGTGTTTTAATAACCGGTTTTTTGGACCCGGTTTAAACCGAAGTCTTAAAAACCGGTTTAACCGAAAACCGATTTAACCGAAAACCGGTTTTTTTCAAAAATTTGACATCCCTACTCTTTAGTATCCCATACACTAAAAAGGTTGGCACGACGTATCTGCGACTTAATAAGACACATTTCTAGTAGCAGATACGTTCCATACATCAAAAAATGCTTTTAAATGCATACAACATAAATTGATTTCCATTTATTTTCAAAACAAAATTTTACAAAGACAACCCATGGAAATCAGAAACCTATAAAAACGCCTTTCTAGTTAGAAGAAAACCATACTTAATTCAAACTATTTTTTTATTTACCTAAAATAACGGCAGGACCGTTTATCTTTACTGTTTGGTTCAAATAAAAATATCTCGGCAAGTAAGATACATTCATGTTGATGAGATTTAAAAAAAAAAAACAATACAAAATGTTTTACCGTCGTGAAAAAAAAAAACTTAAAAAGAGAAAACACCACACAACTTCCTAGATATTAACTTTAGATATACATGAGAGTACGAGTAACTAGAATTAATATTTTAGAATTAGATTGTCAAGAACAGAACCCTAGAAATCAGAAAATATATTCATTGAAAGGTAACAATTTTTAATCGCATAAAAAGAATAGATTTGTTTTTAAAATTTTTGTGGTAGGCCTAAAAATTATTAAATTAATCAGAGATAGGGGAATTTTTTTTTGAAAAAAAAACTTTTTTTTCTTGATTAACTTAGGAACAAATAGATCTCGTTATTAATTATGATACTTAATAGAAATTAGTCGCCTAAGGAATATCTATTTAGAAAGATAATGTCAAGAGTAAATGTTAAATTGATTCGGATTTTAGATGAAAGAGAAAAAATACACCTATTAGAAGTAGGTTTATAAATAGGTACAGTTTAGGATAAAAAAAAGCATCTCTAATATTTTTATTAGGGCGCGTTTTTCTCCCATTTTCCTACTTCAGTTCACTTCATTATTTACCATAAATCCAATTTGAAATTGTTGGCACAGAAATTACACATAAATCAAAACGTAAAACTAACCCTTCGTAAATCATTTTCATTTCACACAAATTTTCAGTCATTTTCATATTTTCTTCTTAACCAAATATTCTTTTCATCATCGTAAAAATTCTATTTAACAACAATGATAACCTGTAACTTACTACTACGCATAAATCTTTTAAAAACCGTTTAATTATTATAACGTTTAAAATGTGAAATATTATATTATAATGAAAATTAAGTAAAAACAAAAAAAAAAGTTTAATTAGGAGTTAAACTAATAGTTTCCTTATTTGATCATTATTCTAAAATAGTTTTTTTTTCTTTTTTCTTGCTATACTGCTATTATATACAATTATTAAGCTATTCATATATAGTTGTTGACAAAAAAAAAATGATTTTTTGCATTTATAATTTTTATCCCAAAAAAATGATAAAATACACACATTTAAGAAAATATGTATAGTCTACTACTTATATTAATATAAAATATATATTTTAACAAAAATCAAGTAAAATCAAATAATAAAATATTATATAACTTACATACGTTTACTTAGAAATTTGCTAGGCTTAACTCAATGTAAAAATTGCTCCATATACAAAGAAAAATTTTATTAAATATGCATCGAAAATTTTTTTCCTATGTGTATATTTTTTAAAAACGAAATATTAGATTTTATCACTATTTGTTTTTTATTCAAAGTTGTTTTTGATGTTATGTATTTTTTCGTTTGGATCAACAAAAAAAAAACAGTTAATTTGCAGAAAAAATCCAATCAAAAATGTTTCAAGCTAATTGTGAAATAAAAGTTTTTACCTAAATGTATCTTGTAGATAATTTTCTCACTATTTTTTTTTAAATTTTCATTGATAATTGTATTAAACCTTAACTTGACGAAATTTAAAAAATGCTGCTAAATATTCAAGTTTTAATTTGTTTCCATTGTTTTTCATTTGTACTGTCATCAGTTTGGTTTTTTTAAGTGTCATTTATACCCATATTTAAAAATGCATAGAAAAGAAGTCGCTTGTTAATTTTATTTGATGGAAAAAAAAGATACTAGAAGTTTCTTTTTTGAAATTTTTTCAATGCTTTTTCCACTTGTACCCTACTTGTTTTTTTTTCATAATATTGTTTCATTCTTAATACGTATAAAATGCTAATAAAAAATTGCAGGCCATCCATTTTTAGTGTCAGTCATGGCGCGTATAGAAATAATATTTTTTCTTTAATATTTTCCTGGGTCGTTTAGAGCAAATAACCTTTTGTTATACAATACATAAAATATCACACAGAGAAAAACGGTGAATCTAATAATTTTATAATGGAGAATCCTGACAATAACTAAAATAATTACTTTCAATTACAAAAATGGTCAAAATCGGATATTTTTATAATAAATTTAACAACTTAGAAGTAAAATTTACCGTTTTGTGGTTAAATTGACTATATTTATAGTTGAAATTAACTATATTGTAATCGAAATTAACTATTTTAGTAATAGTCCCAATACCTTATTATAAAATTGTTGGATTTACTATTTTTTTCTGTGTGCACGTAAATGCTAATTCTGAACATGAATATACGGTGCCTAAAGCTGTGGCCGATATTTACCTACATAGTTTGGTTTTGGAGATCATCCTGTTTTTTTATGAAATACTAGGGGCTGCGCCCCAATCCGCTTCGCAGTTCACCCCCACATGATGCGTTAAATTTGGCTGGACCACCGACGAACATCTATGCCACATTTCAGGCCAATCGGTTCAGTAGTTTCCCCGCGAAAGAGTAACATAGCGCAAAACCTAAGTTTCGAAATCACTTTACCCCCTCCTCTTACTCCGCCCACCCCTCGCGCTACTTTTCCGTATGTCTATGTTGGGACCAGAACTATCACAGACACTCATACCAAATTTCAAGTCAATCGGTTCAGCCGTTTTTGCGTGATAGAGGAACAGACAGACAGACAGGCACCTAGTATGATGATCTCGTAAATATCAAAAAAATACTAACTAACTACATTTTTTGATTTTTGTCGAAAACACATGAAAATCGTTTGGTGGCGGAGCAGCTTCAAGCATAGGTCAAGGCCTGCCTTAACTAAAACTAGTTGTTCATAAAATAATAGCTCATGTACGAACCAGCCTAAAATAGATATTTTTGGAAATCCCATATCTTTCGTAGATATTTTGGAAATCCTATATCTTTCGTAGCTCAGCTAATGGTTATTCCATGCAGATTTTTTTGTGACACACTTTCTTGTAACATAAATTCGATTTGACAAGTTTGATTACCATTTTTCTCAATTTCGGAATATGATGTAATCACAGAACTATATAACATAGAACAACTGTCACCATACAAAGCTCTGCTGAAAAATGGTCCCAAAAGTATTTCCTTCTTTATCGTACTTCAACGCATCCACTGAACTGTATAAGGTCGAGAAATTCAAATTTAGTTTGCCGCGAAATTCAAATTTCACAAGTTTGAAGCTAACTTTAGGCGCCAACAACATTCCGAAAGTCTATTTTCCTTTGACAGCTCACGGTTTAAACGAGAGGACTATATTTATTTTCATACGATTATCTTGCTCTTACTTGAGTCGTTTTGATTCACTGAACTGTATTGAAATGGGACCATTTGAGACAGCAAATCGAGCGATCTAGTATATCTATGGATGTAATATTATTCTGACACAAAAAATTTCATGCGAACCTGCTCAGTTGGGATCTCCCCCTTTATTTATAAATATGTGGAAAACAGTATTACAAATACATCATCTTTCATTATGAAAATATGAAAAAGGATTGATAATAATTACGGCACAATACGTTGGAATCGCAACTGTTATTCAAAAATCGTCAAAAGACGATATTGTCGTTTTAAATGACGCATCTATCAGAATACGGGTGATATTCTTATTTTATGTGCATTTTGCGCCAACAAGTTTTTTTTGAAGTGTGCTAAAAACGAGTTGGCAAAACTACTTCCAAATTACGAACTCAATATCAATTTTTTAAATACCAAAAGATTCAAAATATAGTATATCACTGTACTAATACATACGCGATACTATTCTGCTTGCAATTTTCTATTTGCATATTATTCTGTAAAAATTAGTATGTTTATTTAAGCTTACAGATAAAAAATGCTTTCAGCAGTTAAAAAAACAACAAACATTTTACCGTATATCCACACATACCATAGCTATCTTAATGTAACAAAAATTTCTTAATTCGTTACAAAACTATAGAATCGAATTAAACACAATTCTGTGAAGGCAAAAAATACAATTTTTTTATATATTTTTGCTGTTTTATTTTTATAAATATCTTTCTCCCCTGGTAATGTGAAACTTTCTTTCAGGGCTTTTAGCATGGCTATTTGTTACAGTCAAAAAATGTTTAAACAAAACAAAATGTTAACGAAATTTCTCCAAATTTACAATTTATAATTGTACTCCGTTCCCTTTTAAAATTAAACATACAGTAATCCCTCCGACTGCGCGGTAGATACGTTCCACAAAAAGAGCGCGCAAACCGAAACCGCGCACTGTGAACCCTACTTTGTATGAAATTTTGGGGTTAGGAACATGTTTTTTTAAACAAAAATTATAAAAAAAACCGCGCATCTGCGAAATTTTTCCGCGCAGTTCGAAATTTTGGTATTAAAAACTGAACCGCACAGTTGCGAAACCGCGCAGTTAGAAACCGCGCAGTTGGAGGGATTACTGTAGTTCCCTTTTAAATTAGAGAAATTCCTATTCAGTGAAATTTCATCAGAAATTTGAAAAAGAACTGTTAATGATTTTGTTTATGAAATTGCTTTTTTTAAATTTTTATTTGCTTTTAGTAAGAAAAATACCCAAAACTGAGTAACAACAAAAAACTAACAGATAAAATTAAAAATAAAATTTTAAAATATGTGTAATCGCGAAAAGTGTCTTAGAAATCCAATAAAAATACTTTAGATCCGTCACG
Source organism: Chrysopilus asiliformis (assembly GCA_964034945.1). NCBI lineage: Eukaryota > Metazoa > Arthropoda > Insecta > Diptera > Rhagionidae > Chrysopilus > Chrysopilus asiliformis. The sequence goes on from OZ035962.1 coordinate 94,903,173, forward strand.
CTTAACCTTTAAATAAACAAATCTATTTTTATGTTAATTGTGCAGCTTTTGAAATTTTATTAGATTTTTTTAATGCAATTTTTTTTAAAAAATTTTTGGTTTTTTTATTTATTTTTCGATTTTTATTTTAATGTTTTTTTTATCTTGCTGCTTTGATTATCAAGTATAGTAAATAGATACCCTAAATCACTATCTTCGTCTTATTACAAAAATCTTTCTCTGTATTGCTAAATTGCCTAGAATTTAATAATATTTTAAAATATTTTCTTGGGTTCAATAAATTAAATAAATTTACGTGAAAGATTATGCATCAAATTTTATTTATAAATCCCTAAAAATGAAGACTGAACATATAAATCAAAATTTAGATCAAATAAATGCCATAAATCTGTGGCAACAAGTCATAAGGGCCTAAGTCTGTTTTTAGGCTAAGCCAAATTGCTCTGTCTATTAAAGTAAATACAGATCTTTTTATCTTGATCTGAAAATCGACTTAGGCCCTTATGACTTGTTGCCACAGAAATATTTTTTCTTGAAAAATATCCTTATCGAAGTAGCCATAAAGGAGATAGATTTTTAAGCTATTTTCGATAAAAAAAATCGTTTATTGAATTTTGCTTTATGAAATAGTGATGTAAAATCAAATTCTAAGTACTTTTTGTGGCGAAATTTTTTCGATATGGCGCACGGTTTTTGGGAAAATAGTCAAAATATTCTACATTTGCATAGTTGTGGGCAAAAGGAATAGTCCAATTAAATTGTGATATATGGAAAAGTTATGTAAAATCGTATTTTTAATGCTTTCAGTCTTAATATTTTTTTGTTAAAACGCGTCGTTTTGTCGAAAATCACAAGAACTCTTTCAAATTTTTTAGAAGGTGGCGCACTCACTGAAAAAATAGTGAATCTAACTATTTTATGAGGCATCGTAACTATTACTAAACTAGCTAACTTTAATTACAAAAATAGTTAATTTCAATTACAAAAATAGTCAATTTAACCATAAAATGGTAAACTTTACTACTAAATTTTACCATTTAATGGTTAAATTGACTATTTTTTTGTAATTGAAATTAACTATTTTAGTAATAGTCACGATTCCCCATCATAAAATAGTTGCATTCACAATGTTTTTTCTCTGCGTGTGGAAGGAATGAGCCAATTTTACTAATCCTAACCAACTTAGGGTTTAATGTTGTGAGAATTTTACATTTCAAAATGTAGGTGTGATTCCATTCATAGTGAAATTTATCACGAAATCCAAATCACGGAAAAGGTTTCACATACGCGAATCGCCATCGATTCTTTTTTGGTGTTTCGTCTAGAGAGAAAAATTCAAACGGTTGCGATTTTTGCAAGCGAATTAACTTTTATTTCATTCCTTCGCTCTTATGATCCGATTTGGCTTCGTTATTTCGAGCTTTTCGAGATAGGGTTAAATACCCAGATCTGAGCCCCCTTAAGCCTTTTTTTCACTTCATACCATGTTTTCTTTGTCTTCCGTATACTTTCAGAGAAACTTATACTTACTGGTCGAAAGTATTGAATGTTTAAATTAAATTAACATATACATATTCCTCAACAATTTGGATAAAAAAAAAAGAAATTATGTGTAAATGTGGAAATTATCCCAAAATCCTGGGCACCAATCATGTATTCCGACGCGTCTCTGTCTTTCGACTTCGACGCAGCTTTTAACTCTTGACTTCGCCATATCTGCAGCTTAAAATTTCGCGGAATCGGCACTATGAATCGAAACGTGATTTTGACTGTCACTCCAGGAAATTTGAAGCTGCTGATATGGCGAAGTCAAGAGTCAAAAGCTGCGTCGAAGTCGAAAGACAGAGACGCGTCGAGATACATGATTGGTGCCCTGTTCTGAGCCCCCCGTCTTAAATTAAGTACGCCCGGTAACTTTTAGAAATAAGAATTGAATTCGAAGAATAATTGGTTTCATCACGTTGTGAAATATGGTTTAATCGGCTCAATCGCACACAATTCTTGTTTTAGCCGGAAAATTAACAGGGGTGCTCAGAACTGGTGCCGGGGCTCAGATCTGGATACTTTACCCTATATGACTTATAAAATTTTGAAGAAATTGTCTGCGAGCTGGTGACCACAGTTTCTTGTGGTAAAAAATTAATATTTTGAATTCCCGATTTATGGCATTTATAAGCTTTTCAAAAAACTACACAAGAGTACCTGAAAGTTAGTATTCATTTTTTGCCCTATTTTCAATAATAGTTTAATTGAAAGAACAAAAAATAAATAAAAACAGGCGGCTTCTAACGAAAATGCACGCCATGTGTGAGTGCCTCGGAATTATAGTAAATTAAAATCAAAATTCCATCCAAAAATTTAAAAAAAATGAAACTGATTTTTCTTTTCATGGATACTAGAGGCGCATTCATCCTAAAATACAAAAAAAAACTTATGACAAATTAACATTTTACTGAATAAAGACCTAATTTTTTTTTTGGAAAAAATAAGTATGAAATTCGTTCATTTTCAAAAAAGAAGTAAATTGTGATAAATTTCAACAAGTGAACTTTGCTTTTATTTAATTGGCATCAAAATAATATTGGAGCATTTCTTTTAAAAATAATATAATTTTTTAATACAATAAACTGTTTAGAAGATTAAAATTGATCTACGTAGAAAAATGAAATACTGTTTGAAAATATTTTTATCAAGCTGGAAGCAGATGAAAAAAGAGGAAAATGGATTTTTTTTGAAAGAAAAATAATGAGAAATAAGGTTTTCAATTGCAATAGAAATAATTTTAGGATTTACAGTATTTGTAAAAATTATGGCTTGATTTTAATAATAGTAATTATAATATGTTATGATTATCTATATACATAACTCTAAAAGTATAAGGAATTAAATTTAAAATATTGAATTGAAAAAGGAAGTGAAAAAAATGAAAACTACTATAAATAAAATATATATATATATACATACAATTTGAAAAAAAATATATATATGCATGAATGTTTAATATATTATACATATATACTGTAATTTGATGCTTTTCTCTTTTATTCGACTATATATACAAACATTTTTCTTCTATTTGTTTTATTTTTTATTCATTATTGTTTTTTTTTATTTAATTTACTATTTTTATCTGTTAGTTTTCCCATTGATAAGAGGTGTTTTCTAATCGTTGACATTATTTAGTTATTTTTTATAATATTTTTATTTTTTATAATTGTTTAGTTTGTAATGTTGAAACTCCCAAAATAAGAATATTTTTATAAAAAAAAAAGATAAATCGTTTGAAATAGTTTTTTTAAAATACAAATTCGTTTTTTATATAAATATCTATCTATGTGCAATGCAACAAGTGCCATTAATTTATCTCACCACTTTCGATATTTACCATAATTTTTAGTGTACTTTCATTTAATTTTTATAATTTAATTCTATATGTTTTTAACAATGATTTCTGTCGGGTTTTTTAGATTAAGTTTACATATTTGGTGATGTTGTGCTTTTTTGCAATTTTCAAAATTCACGCCAATAACAAAACTTTTTATTTTTCATCTAGTTTATAATTGAATTTCTTTTATATTTGCTCCAATAAAAATTTATTTTCATCCCATTTTTGCCATATATGACTATTATTAACTACACACAACAATTAATTACATACACCAGTTTTTTTTAAATTGATAAAAACAAATTTTGGACATATCCGTCCATTTGTTATGCCCAATTGACATTGGGTTAGTTGCTATTTAACAATAGCTGGTACCTAGAACATAACCAGCATATAATGTCAGTTGGTTTTTGTACTAGCATCAAACTAGTTGGTCGTCCTAGTTGCCAGCTACTGTCAACTTGTAACTAGTTGATGTCAACAGAGTATTAAGCGCCGTTTACACCTCACACTTTATTCCGTGAATTTTATTCTCCGGCACTAAATTGACACAACCATTTACACTGCGACATAAAATTCAGAAATTTATCCCTGAAAGATGCCCAAACACAAATTTTTTCATATCATCATTTCAACCATCCGAATTTCGACAACTTTTGCTAAGTGATTTTATTCTGCCATAGAGGAATAAAAGTCGCGGAATAAACTCTGAATAAAATTCACAGATAAATTCAAGGAAAAATCACAAGTGTAAACGAGGCCTTAGTTTCTCCGTTGCGTAAGCCTCGTTTTTCGTGAAAACTAGAACCACTTCCATTCCATTCAGATAAGGTTAGGCCAAAAAGCTCCGAGCATGGCAAGGATGTGGCAAATTTTTCTTCCCCCTCTTCTTTTGAGAAATATGAGCCGAAATTTCACCTGAATCGGTCGAATGGTTTTATACCAGAAAGCTTCCGAGAGCGGAGCGGGCTACATTTGTATCTAAAGTTTTCCATTTTGTTTTCGTTTTCCTCAAAAACGACTGGATATAATCAATAAAACAGGACATAAATCCAATTACCTCCCCCCCCCCCCCCTTCCCTCTCACTATAATCTGCAGAAATTCAAGGAGAACATAAACCGAAATTTCCTTTTTTTCTTCCGAGCATTCTGAGCTGTGCTTCGGCATTAAAGGGGCTTCCCCTAAGCTCTGACTGAAATTATACAAAAATGGTATTATCCTTAAAAAATTTCACATTTTGTCAAATAAAGAGAAAAAGAGAATATTGAGAAAACAAAAGTGTTTTAAAGAGTCTTAGTCCAAAACACTCATTTTCTGAAGCTGTTAAACTACTCCATCGATTGATCTGAAATTCTGCTTTGGGCCTTCTGGCACATAAAGCTCTGAAGGTAGAGAAAAAGTTATCTCTAATTACATACAGTTTTTTTTTGCCTTGTTGAAAATATCTCACATGTTTTAAATAGTAAATAAGTTTTATATTGGAGTAAATATAGTTTTAAGACAAAATACACAAAATTAGGCTTACAAATCGCTTAAAAATCATTGTTAAAACCTTGAAAATGTCGATAATGTAGTAAAACTTGCATTCAACATACCAAAATTGTAACTTTGGGAGATAATTGGTAAATTTAATTATTTTATTAATATTATTTAGTTTTTCAACATTTATTATTATTTATAGTTTTTTGTTGTTTCACCCTTTGTGCTCCCTATTTTTGGCTCTGTATCCCAAAAACCCCCCACAATTACCATCTGACTATCTTAAAGGATTTTAAAAAAAAAATGTAGTGCTAGCAATTACCAAACAAATGTCTTAAAGTTGCTTAAATATTTTCGCAAATCGCCAATACATATACATAATTATATGATTTATCTATAAGTGTATACAATATTTCCTTAACGCAAACAACTAAGTACTTTGACTAAAACGATTTAATTTTTAGTTCAATTATTAGAAAATGCTTTAGATCGAACAATATTTGTGACGTAACTAACATTTATCAACACAAAAATAAATGCTTTACTAAAAAAAAACACAAAACCATAAAACATTCTTACAAATTCAGCAAGAAAAAACAATTTTTCTCTTAATACAAACAAACAAAAAAATGGAAATTGGACAACAAACACTAAGCATTCATTTACCGAAAAATACTTTTCTATAAAATTTATATAAAAGCTTTTGTACGCAGAACTTTCCAAAAAAAAAATAAGTTTACATCATTAAAGCCATAACGCCAGTATGTTCTCAACATAACATTTATAAAATAGTGATTTTTTTAACCTACATATATAGCATTTATTTATGCATAATATCTTTAATTAATTTACATATGAATTTCATTGATGCTCTGCGCCGCTGTTTTGTAATTTCTGCTAAACAAATCAAAATTCAAATCAAATGTGTGACTTTCTAATATTCGCAATTTTGGTATTTTCTTTATATTTAGTAAAACATTAAAATCAAAATACTTCATTATGAGTTTACTTTTTTGGGCATCTGGTGGTTTTTTCACTATTTTTTTAATTTTTCTTTCAATTTAGACATTATTTCTTTTTAATTTTTTGTTGAAATTCACTTAGAAATGGACATTTGAAAACAACAACAAACAAAATTATAAGCTTTTGTAACGTTTTCAGCATCGCTGCATTATGCCTAATACCCTCTATAAATATTTTCAAATCGGACATATATTTTTACCTAATCCAAACAATAAATAGAATGGAAATTCTTGTAACTGTTATAAGAGGAATACAAAAATTTTATGCTTTTCTTCTGAATAAAACGAAAACACTTTTTTCCTTTTTTTTTGTGAATATTTGAGAAAATTTTCCTTTTCTGAATGCTTGAAAGGAAAAACCAAAAGGCAACAATGTAAAAATACAATCAGGTGTGTTACTTAAGGCATTTTATTACTTTTAGTTGTGTATTTCCAAAATTATTTTATATTAGCTGTGCATGTCTATTTAATTTTCTGGAAGGGCTGTCGAGTTTTTGTCCTTTTCGTGAGTAGATTGGGGAAAATTTAAAAAAAAAATTATCAGCATATTTTTTATATATACAGCACAAATAATTAGTTTATCTAAATCTTGAAAAAACTAGTAACAAGAACATTTTTTAACTCATTGTAAATATTTAACAAAAAACGATTATAGATTTTTTTTTTTTTTTGCTTTTAAAACATGTTGCTTAATTTTAAAAATGTACTTTTTCTAAACGATGCACAAAGTTTTCATGCAAAAGATGATAATAAAATTTAAATTGAATTTAAATTTTTGGCTCCCGCTTTTGACATAAAGTGGTATTTTCTGATAGCGATAGTATTATTCACCAGTTATGTAGGGCAGTGCTCCGCAACCTTTATTTGCATACGGCACACCAATTTTTTTTCTGGTAATCCGGGGCACACCACAAAAGAAAATATAAAAAAATTTGTGTGTAAAATATTTATAATGAAAAAATTAGAAAAAAAAATCCTGAAAGAATTATTAAATAGCCATTTGAAATGTTTACCGCGGCACACTGGTTGCGGAGCACTGATGTAGGTTAATGAAGTATAGAATAAAACGGAATGCCGCTATTTTTAACATCGTAGGTACGTTAATTTAGGTGCCCAATATTTAGTTACGTATATTAACTACTTAAAACGTGGCAGTGTGGCTCAAGTAGTAAAGCACTTCAGCTGATACAAATGTTGCAATTCAGCCCCTAAAAAACGTCTTAATATTTTCGATCTCCTCAAACACTATCTTGAAATTTATAAGAAAGTTTCAAAAAAAATTTAATTTTTTGGAATCCTAGAACAAATTATCGCTTTTTGAGGGCTCCATATATGAATTTAAAACTCATATTATTTATCTTTTTCTTGGGACTGCATCTCAAAGCGAGATTAAGGTTTCCTGTGTTTTGAAAGAAAAATTTGCTATACAGACAAGCAAACGACAAAAGAAAATGTGGCACGAAATTTTTCGATGAAATTCGACTACCTAATATAAATGTTCTAGATAGACGCCGGGCAGGGCCTGCATCATGTGAAGCGACGGAGTATGCCAAGACAGGCAAGAGATTTTCTATAATCTCGTCGCAAGGCTGGCTCGTCTGAGATCCTTGTAAAAAGCTAAATAGAATGCGAGCACTAGCGTCATTTTCAGTTAAATGTGAGCATCGATAGATCGCAGTGCCGCTCGTGGTGGTTTTTTTTACTAATTCTGCAAAGATAACACCGCTTGTTGTGAGGATCATAACTAAAAATTTTCCGTCTCGGCGCTTTTTGAGTTGAGTTCAAACTCAGCGACAGCGTTGCCGTTGCCGTCTGTCAGTTCTAATTGAACTCCATTGGTTTAAAAAAAACCTTGCCGATACTAGAGAGCCTATAACCTAGAGAGTGGCCATGGGGACATCTAAAAATGGCCGCCGAGCTGAAAAATGAGCGCGAAAAACTTTAAAAATTTGATTCATTATAAATAATTGCCAAAATAACTCAAGGTGGTTAATATATGTAAAAATAGCATGTTTGAGGTATCAAAAAAATCTTGGAAACTCATAGTTGTTTTAATAAATTGAAAAATTGTTTACAGACTGTTCTAATCTGGAGAAAAAGCTGTTCTAACTGACCTAATAGACTGTTCTAATTGGAGTTAATAGACTGTCCTACTCAGTAGCACAGTCTATTAAGGTAGCATGGCCACTCTCTAGGTTAAAGGCTCTCTAGCCGATACCAGCCATTGACGCTCGCTATCTGTTTAGGCAGGCCTAGATACGGAGAGAAATCCAAATAGGAATATACGAGACAGTGGTCACTTTTGCAATGATTCCCACATAATTGGGAATTATTCTTATAATTTTGGGAAAATTTCCTATTTTTTGGCATCAATTCCCCTTTTGTTTAGGAGGCATTACCAAAAAATGTCACTCTCTCGTGTATTTTTTGTGCGAATTTGTCCTATTATTTCTCTCCTTAGACCCTTCGGTTATTGTGCCGTTAATGATGATTATGCCAGTTCTGTAAGAAATCGACCCCAGGCGAAAATTTACAAAACCTATCGCTATCACACATAACAACACAAACAAATTGGAATTGGAGTGTACGCCTTGGGCTCCCGTTCAATGGTTTTGCCACTAAGTCACTCTGCCAAATTCTCTCTTTCTATTCAAACATCTCTTTTTATATGGAGTGGGGTGGAAATCTTTTTATACGCGGATTTTAAACTGCCGCCGCATGGAAAAAACATTAAAATTTGTCAAAAAACCCAGAAAATCTCGTTCTGTGTCTCCTTGAACTTTGAAACGCATCCAAAAATTAAAAAGTTAAAAAGTCCCCAGAAGAAGGAAACAGACTTACTAATTTTTTTTGACTAAGTAAAGATGTACAAAAATTTCATCCATAAAATATGAAAGCGTTACAAAAGCTCTAGAATTACAACTTGCCCAAAAATTAAAAAAAAAACTTCGAATATTTTCGCAAACTGACATAGTAAGGTTAATTTCTGGCACTAATTTTTTTTTAAATCTATTTTTACCCCTTTGCTGTAAAGTTTTCGCTCCTGGCGTTCATCACATTAAATCTGGTGGAAAAAAATTTAAAAATTTTTCGTCGTTGGTGCTCTTTTGACTCATATGTGTTAATTGTTTATTACATCGATAAAAAAGTTATCTGTATTAGTCACAATTACATGAACCTTTACTATGGATGACTGCCATTTCCACAGCAATACAAATCTTAAAGACTTTCAGAAGGTTTTTTTTTATCTTTTTTAAAGTTTTCCGAAAAAATAAAGATTTTGATAACTTTACAGAGAAGTTGTGTTTTTCTTTTAGCCTTGTTAGATACTACTGCTGAAAAAAATAAAAAACCAGTGTTTGAAATTTAAGAGTTTATAGAAAATATCCAGTGTTGATTGAAATTATTATCATTTAGTTGGAAGAAAAATATGTAAATTTAAGGACATCAACGTCGTTTCTTATGGCAATGAAATTTTGTTTTTTTTTTTTTGTGTACAGCGGTGAATAGATGTTTATTGGTACGTTAATTATTTTGTTAATTGGTACATCATTTTAGTGTTGTTTTATACATTTTGAGTTTGGTATCAAAAGGGTAGCTGGCTCAATTTTTTGAAAAACTACCCCTAAATATGGTTATAGGCGTAATATTTTTTTTTTATGATCTGAAACTAGAAAATATTTGGAGTGTTCTTTTTTTAGTACAATTTTTAGCATTGTTTTTATTTATGAAATATATTTTTTCTTCTTGTTTAAATCAAACAAAAAATGAAAATTATTTATTTATTTATTTTATTATCATTATTAAAGCTTCGGTTGATGTTCGCACTTTTAAGGTAAGATGCACCAACGCCTTTTAACCTCTATCCTTACTAAAAAGAAATTTTTACAAAAAAACGCCTTGAAAATTGTATAAAAACTTTTTTTGGAAATCGAGGTTCTTTTGCTGTAACACCCTTTTACTACTATGTTTCCGAAATTAAACCATAACTAATTTGATGCGTTTTGAAAGTTTTTTTTAATAGCAAAAGTGGTGTAAATTTTGCACTTAAGTGATTTTTTTTGTGATTTTTCATTTTACTTTGAATAAAAAAAGGCTTTTTTTTAATTAAAAATAACAATATTTAATATAAATTATAATTTTGTTTAAATATATTTATATTATAGATGAAATAAATATGAAACATTTTCACAATTTTCCCCTTCTTCTCTAGGTTGTGCTTCTAGGAAAAATACGCTTTTAAAACATTTGAAAAATAATAATATTAAGAGTGTGTGTGCGTTTTAAATATGTTTTGTAAGTTTGGTAAAAAAAAAATTCATAACAATTTAGAAACAAAATGCCATCTATACTAAAAAAAACACATTTTTTTGTATTAAAAATGTGATCGCATTTCGAAGAACAATTCAATTAGAAACAATTACAGAGAAAGACAAACTCATGGAACATGGAAACACTTAAATGCAAAAACAATTTTGAGAATGAAACACGCATGTAAGCTTTTTCACAAAAATTTTGTGTTAATTTTATAAAAAAAAAATATGAACTTGGTGTAAGAGATTAAACAAATGAAGTTCAATTGATAACAAACATAAAAGAGACTTTATTTAGCATAATTTGCAACTAATAAATGTGTGTGCTGCTGCTGTAACATAATCAAATGAAACCTCATCAATTTAGAGACTTTTTACTATTATTATTGGTTTATTATAGCAAAAGAACAAAAATTGATGCAGTGTTGCTATAAAATTATTCTGCCTGCCTGAAAAAAGTTTTTTTTTCTCAAAAAAAAAGTGTTAATGCCCTTTTGTATTACAAAATTGTAAATGTTCTACCTGTTTAAAAAAATGTCTTTAAGTAACGCAAAAAATTCAACATAAAAATTTCATACATAGAATAGAATAGACATTAACATAAAAGTAGAAATTGATAATCAAAAAATTATTTAAATATTTTTCAGCTGTTATTTTTGAAAGTGCTTTTTACATATAATGTTTAGTAATTATAACTTGGGAGAGAAAAATCCTAAATCCTATAATCAAAATTCTCGTTTAATAATTTTTTTTTTATTTTTTTGAAAAACTTTTGCATCCCTCAGCAGTGTACCCTTTAATTATTTCCATCGGTATTTTGTTGCACGCTCGCCGTACATCCAAAAAAAATATAGCACTTTTTACAAACATAAACAGTGAAACATTGCCATTAACCCAAAAAAAAAAAACAGTTGCAAGACTTTTCTATGTTTTAAAACAAAAAACAGACATTCTCATTTTTAAATCACAAAATTAAACTAAAACTTATTTATACATATATGACTTCTGTGCAATTTTTATTTATTTTGACAAAAAAATTGGTAAATGGAAAATTTGTTTTTGGCTTGAGATATAAAAAATACGGATTTCGTAGTAAGTATTGAATTTGAATAAAATCTAAGGCTATTTTAAAACTTTTCTTTTTCATTTTATCATGTTTTTTTCTCCATCTTTCTTATCTCTCTATAAATTATATATCATTTGATTATTTCTATTTTGTGTTTCTAAATTAAACTAACAAAAAAAAATTTACTAATATTAAAAATTTTGTGCTTTTTGCAGCTTTTAGCGGCTTCTATTACAACGTGTGTGGTTCAGCGTGTAGTTGATGCTTTCTTTTTATATTGAGTATCATAAAATAAGCTTATATAACCAAAATCCTATTTAATTAACATCCTTTTATGTGTATTTTTTGCTTTTAAAAAAATTTTATTCAAATATTGAAATTGTAAAATATGTGAGTAGCGGTTAACAAAAATCACGTTATTATTATAATATAAAATCACACAGCCCCCATATGTTAATTTTTTTTTAAATAGAAATTAATGCGCATGTAAAATTATTTGATTTCACACTTCATATGTTACAAAACAAAATTACAAAACAACAACTTGTGTAGTTTGTGAAATCTTTTGTTACCCAAATCTTTTTTTAATTACTTTACATTTTTTTTTCAACACAAAGTCCTAAATATTTTAGATTCCTGTTGGCAATGTTTTTTTAAATCCTAAACAAAACGAGAAAAAATTTTAAAAAAATGTTTGAATGATCATTTTCATAACTGTGGTAACAAAGCTTACTAAGTCGACTTCCAAAAGAAGCTAGAATATATACATATTTTCCCTAGAAACTAAGGAACAGTTTAACCCCCGTCGCACACTTGAGCTAAGCTATGTGATCGAGGCTAGCTATAGTTACATAGCCTAGCTGAGTTAGCTCACCTCGTTGCACACTTGAGCTAAGGTACGCGGCGATATTTTCGGTAAATATTTTCACGTTTTCCAGTCCAAATGCAATTGGCACTTACACATTTATGTCCACAAAATACTACACTTTTGCAAACACCGATTCTACACTGTAAAACGCCGAAAGTATGTATATGTGAGTGTCAGCGATGCCAGCGAAGTCGTTCGCGTAGTTGAGGTCTGAACTACGCGAGCGAGCTTAGTCCGTGTCGCCCATGACTAGGCGACGTAGTTTCATAGTTTCGCTGAAGTGTGCGGTCACCAATGTAAATGCTAAGGATTTTACTTTCAGCGAGAAACTTAGCTCACGTAGTTGAACTCGCTTAGCTGAAGTGTGCGACGGCGGTAAACTTCCGATTTGTGGTAAAATTTCCCTCTCAGAAGTTTTTTCTTTCAAAATTCGAATTTATTTCGGCGATTTGGTATCAAAAAGTCCCAATAAAGAATTCTTTCGGAACAAACTTTTGTAATTTTGTATCACAATGTAAAATATCAGATGTAAACGGCGCCTAAGATGTTTCTTAACAAAATTCTGTAGAATTTTCAAAAGTCAAATCTCTCGAAAATTAGTGAAATGGCGAAAATAAAAAAACTAAAAATATCGCCTTTACCGTTATTCGGTTCCACATGCCGTTTTCCTCTCCTCACTACCTCCCTGCTGTTTAATCGATTTTTTTTTAATTTAACTCTATGTGAAACATATGTGGAGATAAAGAGATTAATATTCCACACAGCCTACTTTTTCGCGGATGTTTGATTTCGGCCTGTATTGCCTACTTTCAGGCGCTTTGAAAATTTGTTCTTCTTTTCCCTACATTCAGGGGTTTGAAATTCGACCAAAATTAGGTTTTCGTATGATACGAAGTCACATTTCAAAATTTAAGCAATGAAAAACCATCGATATGGATTTTAAAATCGAGACGTTTTGCACCTACACCTCTGCGAATTATCTTAATTAAAAAAAACTTAAACAAAAACTTTCCTAATTTACTCCATTATTAAAATTTTCAAGAAGTGCACATCTTTCAGGATTTCTTCCAAACAAGATTAAATTCTGTCTTTTCGTTCATTTTTTTGTCCTTAACGAAAATTTCAAACTAAAGACTGACCTAAGAATTTCCATTATTCATAATAAAATAATGTTTATTAAATGAATGCCCAAAGTACATTTCCATTCTTAAAGTCATTTCTCATTATTGTATGCAAATGATTTGTTTTAAAGATGGGGAAAAAATATAATGGTTATCATTTGCATGCAAAATGACATCTTGTAGAAAACTCTTTTTAATGAAAAACATTGCAAAAGGAAAAAAAATCTCTGCCTTTCACTTGCTTTTAATGTAAATATTCTTAAATAAAAAAAAAGAATAAATATGAAATGAATAAAGGAAAATAATATTCCTTTCATTTTATATTTCCTATTGTATTATTCAGAATATAACTAACTATTATGTTTTATAACTATTAATATTTTAGACAGCTGTTGTCGACAGATTTTTTTTTTCGTTTTACATTTCTTCCACAATATTCCTTTTTCAAACATTTAATTTCAATTTTTTTTTATTTCCAAAAACTTTCAATGGATTATATTGAATAAATTTTCTTTTTCTATTGTCTACCATTTTTTATTTAAAAACATTTTATTTATGTTTTCAAAGTTTTTCAATTGAATTTCTTTATGTTCTAAGTGCAATGCATGCGACTTTATTTTCAATATTTTTTAAATTCTCTTTTTCATGCCTACTACAAACACTAAAATGGGAAAAATATAATTAAACGACGCACATATTTATTAATTTACTTATGTTTGCTCTATAAACCTCGACATTGTGGCTGTGTTCTTTCACCTATTGTTAACCACCACCACTACTACCGCAATCATCAATGATTTTATAAATACTTAATGTCATTAATTGACTATAATTTTTACAACTTTCCCAAAAAAAAAATATTTACATAATTTTGTTTGTTGTTATTTACTCTATTATTGTTTAACATTCACAATTATGACAATGATTTTAACACTATTTAATCGCTTTAATATTTGTATTAATTTAAAAAAAATGAATATATATGAAAATAAAAATATGTAAAATTAAAATGCTGCTGCCTTGGCTGATTAAAAATTGCATGGCGAATATGATTTTAAAACTTTTGAAAATATTTATTTAAAAAAAACCAATGAATTTTATTACTAATTTAACTGTTGAAAAATAAATAAAAAATATTTAAAATTGACGCTTTGTTGGCGGGGTAACAATTATCACAGCATCAAGTAATGTACCCCCAAATGCGCCTTATGTTATTTACACCGATGCGAATGGACAGGTACTTATGCTTTTTTGTATTGTAGTTTGTTTCCTAGACTCTTTAACGATATCTCATCATAATTTCAAAAACTTTTTGTAGAAAAATATCAATTGATGTAAACTAATATGTAATTGTCATTCATTTAAATTAAGGTAATCTTCACCAAACAAAAGATTTTCAATTTTTTTATAGCCACTTTTTCTGGCTTTGCTATGCTACACAAATTTTAAATGTTATATATGCCATTAAAAATAGTTATTTATTGCAATTTGTAGAGTGTTTATCAAGTGCGAGAAGAAAATTTGAAATACATGTGTTTAAAAAACTAGCCAAAACTTCCTATTCACAAATTGGGGCTATTCACAAATTAGGGCTATTCACAAATTGCGGCTATTCACAAATTGGAATTTATGTAAAAATGTCAAGTTGCTTTCACATGATCGACACCAATTTTACATTAGGTTCAAAATTCGTATTCTCAAATCGCAAATGTAACCTCCTTTCAATCATTGAACAAAACATTACTCGAATTTTTCACTCCAAGAATAAATTTTCTAATGAAGACCGATAAATTTTCTTGTGTCACGGAATATTCTTAATTTTGCCCAGAACATTTTAGGGTTAAAATCGTTTGAACACCACGGCAATTGGGAAATAAAAAACTGGTCATACAAAACCATGTTTACCTTATACCCAGACTTTTTTATTTGTCTATCCGCAGCAGTCCAATAACTTAGCAAGCGAATATCTATTGCAACTGAACACTAGAGAAAAATTATAAGAAAATTGATTCCTGTTTTACCTCCGAATTGCAAAAATCTGGAAACCCTTTTAAATGTATATCGCAGAAACATATACATGGTAAAACTACTGATTAACAAACACTAAAGCTTGTCCCACAATTGGAACGGTGCGGCAGCGGCGCGGTGCGGCGCGGTTAGCTCAGAGCGGCATAGTGACAGCCGCAGTCATTGTCTAAACCCCAATTACGCGGTGCGGATGCGGCGCGGTGACAGCTCAATTTGTGTTTTCATAACCTACAAATCGCAGAGAATTTGAAGTTTATTAATTTTTCGGTTTCATATGTTAAAAATATTTGCTACAACACTCTTTCCACTACCATAATTCACCACTTGTGACATCTCTGTTCTGTCATCGCTTCGAACCGCGTCTGAAAGTAGAAACAAGACCTACTCTTCGCGGTGCCGCGCGGTTGCCGCGCAAATATATACCGACTCATATAAACCTATAGTTTCTACTACTATCTGTCACCGCGCCGCGCCGCTTTGCGCGTAATTGCGGTATAAGCTAAAAAAGGCCCGTTTGCGCGTATTATTCTTAAAAAATCAGGTTGTGGTTAGCCTACTTAAACCGTAGAAATTCTGGGACTTAAAGAATTTAAGGTGTACATAAGTTGCTAAGCTCCGTTGGTGCAAACGACACTTAGGCCCGTTTGCTGAAAGAAGTCATAACAATTTAAGTTGTGCTTAGCCTACTTAAACCGTAGAAATTCTGGGTCTTAAATAATTTAAGTTGACTATAAGACGCTATGACTTGTTTCAGCAAACGGGCCTTAGTGGCTTAACCAGCAATTTCAGACCCATCCAAAAAAAAGTACCCAATTTGCAACGTTTTTTCCTGTGGCCGGTCACAACATAACCAATTTGAGACCGTTTTCATGCAACCGGTTACAAAGTAACCAATTTGAAACAATTTTTTTGCGACCAGTCATAATGCAACCATCACATAAACGGATTTACAACCACCAGTTTTTTTTTCTGAAGGAAATCACCTTCTAAATTCGGGATAAAATTTAAAAATTATGACATCTAAAATATAGAAGGCACAAAAGATTTTCAAATTTTTCATCAATACTAAATTATTCCATTTCAAAGAAAGGGATATATTAAGTGTAAGATACCAATGTTTTTTTCTATAATTCGGGTATTTTTCTAGATACTGTCACTAAAAGCAACAACCATTTTTTATTAATGAATAAACGCAAAATTCAAATTAAGTGTTTTTTCAACTGGCCGCCATTTTGGGGATTTTGATATTTTTCGCCATCCAAAAGCTAACAAGTTCTTTTATCGGGACTACTTTTGTATTGTGTTAATTGTCTTGATGAAAAATCACTTGCTGAGAGTGTAGGTAAAACTTCACGGAGTCAAATTCTAATACGAATATTCGAGACAGTGGTCACTTTTGCAATGATTCCCACAAAATTGGTAATTATTCCTATAATTTTGGGAAAATTTCCTATTTTTTGACATGAATTCCCCTTTTGTTTGGGAGTCATTACCAAAAAATTCACTGGGTCGGATATCCCTACTTTTTGTAGGAATCTGTCTTATTATTTCTCTCCGTATAGAACGGAACAATTATAATAACGCGAAAAATTTATGTATAACCGGTGATACCCTATGCAATGCAGGGTTAAGGTAAAAACTACGCATTTATATGAGTAAATGTATAATTGCGCGTTGCTCAGACGCGTTGCCGCGTCCCTGCCGCGTAGAGTAGGCTCACCAATGAACGTAACGCGAACGCAACTCTGACGCTGTGAACTGTCACGCAGCGCAACATTTCAGCGGCAGAGCTCAATGGTATGTCGTGAAGTAGTACAAGTGACATAATATAAAGTGGTATAAAGTTGGCAAAATTACAAAAATGGATAATTTCGAAGCGATAATTTGCTTTGTTAGTCTTTATTTTTGTTATTTGTATATTATTGCACTAAGGCTATCAATTTTTCCTCGAACAACATTTCCCCAACCTCACTTTATGAACTGTCAACGCAGAATTGCTGCGGCAAAATTAGAAGTTTGCAAACTTTTGCGTTGTAGTTGCGTTCACTACGTTCACTGTGCTCACTTCAAATGATTTCTATGGAACAAACTTGTAAGTGACAGTTTCTGCGTTCGCGTTGCGTTCATTGGGCTCCAGGCATCAGTCTCTAATTTTAGACGCGGTGACAACTACTAGATGCCAAAACAAAATCATGCCGCACGCACGGACGTATGTTTCTGGTTCTACCTTAAAACCCACTTTTTTATGGCCGAAATTAACTATTCTACGATTCCAGTTAACAAAAAATCGAATTTACTTTTTTTATCTGAGTGTACAACAGCTTCAAATATAAAACTTAAAAAACTCCGCAAAATTTTAAATAGGATAAAATCTCTTGTTTCGTGAAGATTAAATAAAAAACATTCACATTCTAATCTATATTAATAATAATTTACCTGAGGTTTATACTTTTTAGGTAATAATATGTTACTAAATCACCTATTAAATGTCAATTCAAACAAAATAAAAAATATCTTATAAAATTGATAGCAAATAACTAATTTTTTATATAATTTAGATTTTATGAATGAAATTAGCACTCAAAACAAAAAGGTAGCAAAATTCTAGAAGTTTAGTACAAAAAAAAATATTTTTAATTATTTTTAATAAAGACCATCGTTAGATATTTCGTCAAACTAGGAGATTCATGAAAATTTGAAGATATAAAATTATTATTTTGCATGTTTGAAATTTTTGCAGTGTACTTTTATAATTTACTGCTAATTATGTTAATGAAACTATCAAATGATTTTACTTTAAATCGATTCAAAATTGAACGCATCGCTTTCAGGCCGAAGGTAGAAGACATTTTGGTAATACTTACAGCTTCTATAATTAAATCATTATTATTATGCTGAAATATGTAACATTCATATTATTATTTTATTTTTATTTTTAATAACAAAAATGCCAAATAAAAGAAGAAGGGAGTAGTCAGCATGTGGATTATTTGAAAAAAAAACTGGGAATCTTTCATATTGCTTAAAATTATTATACTTCAACAATTCTCAAAAGTCCTACACAAAATTTCTAAACGTGAATAAAACTCAATAATTCACAGATAATGTGCTTAAGATTTTATGAAAAAACTTCCCTTCTAAATATGAAAAACTAACAACATTTTTTTTGAATTTTCAATGAAAAGTTACGTACACATATAAACCACCTGATGATCAAAAAAATCATTTTTGGAGCATATTTTTGGGTCCAAACCAACCTCATGTCTTCCTTTTTATTCAAGCTCACGCCCAGCTGGCAAACCCAAATATTGCTACTCCAAATATTGCTAGGCACTGAGGGTTAAAAACCTCTTCTCAACTTCGCGACTTTTTCACCAAAAAATAATACTAGGCTCGCCAATTTGCAAGCAAAATTTTAGAGCTTTTGATGAAGTGGTTTTTCAGCTCCCTGACTTCAATTTCCACATATGCTATTGAAGCATGAAAATTGTTAAAATAGGGCTTCAAAACCTACTAATATTTTATTAACAATAAACAAATTTTGTCAATTTTAAACCACAATTTCTATGGTTTTAAGCAGAAATAAATACTTCAAATATTAAGTATTTGCAGGTTTTTCTATAACTCATAAGTGTGCTCTCTCAATTTGCAAATTTTTCAATAAATTTAATAAACAATCTTTCTAGCTGTAATTTAATGACTAAAGTTAGGGAAAAAATCAAGCAGATATCATTGAAATTTTTAACCAAAAATATGCCAAGAAAAATACAGTAGAATCCCGATAATTCGTACCCCGATAATTCGTATATCCCGCTAACTCGTATGAATTTGCTGGTCCCTTGAAATACGAATTATCGGGATTCTACTGTATTTAGTTAGTTACTCTAGGTTTACTAATGAAATTTTAGTTTTAAGTAGTTTTTAATAGGAAAATTTAGTGAATACTGTTAAAACTATTTATAAGAAGCCTCATGAGACCCAAAAACTTCGTCGTTGTAGCCGATATGGTTATAAGCAGTTGTTAAACCTCTAAGAAAAAATTATTTAAAAAATTATTTGATAAAAAAAAATTGCTAATAAAAAATATATATTGCTTTACAACTTCAACTCCGTTACTTTACTTATATTGATCAAATCGTGTTCATGAGCCAAAGATTGAAGTTTTTTTTTTTATTTAGGTTTCGTTATTTGACAAAATTCTTCAGTTTTTTTTTTAATTTTTTTGTGCCGGACAAATATGTTTTATATCTATAAAAAAAATTCAACTTTATTGAAAACTACAAACAAAAATCACAAAAACAACAATTCAAACTGATATCAATAAAATTCGTTAAATTTTCAGCCCCTCCGGAACCGGGTCTATTTTACTCACAGTGTCCTATCTTATTGAATGGAATAATTTATGTAATTAGGTAAAAACCAAAAAGTAATTAAACAATTTTTTATATGTATCTTGTAATATATAAGAAAATCTATCAATTATATATTTAAATGGCAATGTGTGCTGCTTTTCAAACTATATTACATTGAAATTTAGTAAAATATGTTTCCATAAAAAACATATAAAAACTAAAAGGATTGTTTTCTATTTTTATTTGCTATTTTCCAAATACTTCTTCCCATATTAATGAACAATTTCTTAAACCTGTATACGAAAAATGAAAAAAAAAATGATTGAGCTTTTTGCGTATTTAGATAAGAAAATAAAATTATTAAATTAATATTTGCTTATGAATGTCTACCAAAAACGCATAATTGCTATTCACAACTTAAATATAGTCGCTACTATAAAATATTTTCGTGATAATAAAACGTTTCATGAAATAAATTGAAATGTTTTCATTTTTTCTCAAATAGTGGCAAAAAATATCTATATTTATATGAGTGTTAAAAGAGTTTTAAAGCAAAGTCGCTCCACCAAAATGTCTACTGCCTAACCCCTGAGTAATTTCTTTTAATTTTTTAGTTTTTATTTATTACAATTATTGTGTTTCAAAAATCATTCCACATGCTTCGCTTTTCAAATTTTAAAAAATCAAAAAAATTTCATTTAATTAAAAAATATTTTCATTAATTTTTTTTTTGCTATTTTAGGAATAAGATTTATTTGCATAAAATTATTTAAGAACTCTGCTGAATGGCTTTCTGCAAAATGAATAAACATTATAAAAATTATTAAAATAATATTTCAACTATTTTTTTTTTGCAAATACTATTTATTTAAAAAAATGTATGTCCAAATATATTATTTTAATAGGAATATCAATATTTTCTTTTTTTTTTAAATCTGTTAGGTTGTGACTTAATTTAATATTAAAAATGATTTTAATAATCGAAATAAAAAAAAAGTACGTTGAAAAAATAATCGCTATTCGATGAAACGACAGTATATTCCTCGAGAACAACAAAAGTTAATAAAATTTTAATGGCGAAAGTAGATTAAGATGAAATTTGTAATCGAAATTTAGTGTTAAGAAGATGACATTATTAACCTCAACATAGAGAGTATAGGCTAATATTTTCCATTAAAAACGTTTTACCATTGTTACTAAAACTAAACGAAAAAACCTGATTTTTCCTTAATTGTTTGGCTTTTTCATCATTAAACAGTTTTTTTTCTGTTTCGTTTGTTTTGAAGACTTCTAGTGAAATTTTACTAATAAGAAATTATTTTTCTTGTTTATTTTTTCATTTTACACAGTTACTGGACACCCTCCCGGTGTGCCAAGATTTTAATAGATCTATGTGCAGTCGGTTAAATTGTAGATTTGTTCATTTAATGGAAAGTAAGTATAAATCCGCTTCTTATCAAAATTTTATTTTCTTTAAAAGTCTTTTGAGCAACCCTGGCAATTTTTTTTTAAGTCTTAGATGCCGTTTATTCCGCGAATTTTTTTCCTCCACACTAAAAAGAGATGTAGAGATTACTGTACAAGTAAATTTTCAAAATATCTTCAAAAGAACAAAAATTCTGAAGTGACAGCTTATCGCAAGCATAAAGTAGAATAGCCCCGTGAACCCATCGCAAGCATAAAGTAGAATACACCGGGAACTTTCACCCAGCTCAAATTTCTCGCTTAATAGCACTAAATTAATGAAATCAAAAAATTCTTGAAAGAACAATCCAAACTCTACAAACAGCAGTTTCTATGCCAGGTTTTTTTCCGAGAAATTTAAACTGTTTAAAACTGTCCCAACCTACCCTATTCATTATATTGCTTTTATTTATTGTGCCTGATTTTAAATTCACAAAAAATAAAAGAAATATACCACAAATCACATTTTGACGAGCAATTGCTGGCTGAGCAGCAATGTAAATGAGACTTTACACTATTTTCCAGTTGAATTTCAGTTGATTGTTTCGTCTAACAACATGTTTAAACAACCATTAATCAATAATTACCACATAACTGGCATAGCGACTACTTTTTTGCATGCTTTCACACACAGTACTATATAACATAGAACAACTGTCACCATACAAAGCTCTGCTGAAAAATTGTCCCAAAAGTATTTCCAATTCAAATTTAGTTTGCCGGGAAATTCAAATTTCACAAGTTTGAGACTAACTTTAGGCGTCAACAAATAACTTTAGGCGCCAACACCATTCCGAAAGTCTATTCTCCTTTGACAGCTCACGGTTTAAACGAGAGGAATATATTTATTTTCATACAGTTATCTTGCTCTTACTTGACTCGTTTTGATTCACTGAACTGTATTGAAATGTGACCATTTGAGACAGCAAATCGAGCGATCTAGTATATCTATGATTTCACAGTATGCTGGCTTCAAAGTTGAATCATAGATTATCTATGGTTGAATTCCCATGCAAAAATTTATTTTTGGTCGCCGGGCGCAACTGACGATGTCTTGAATATTTAAAACCATAGATGAAACACTGAGATATCGCAAGCCTAACGAAAGCAAAGGGGCTATTTTTTGATTCAGTGAATCTTCAAAGTTTTTAAAAGGCTTCCAGCAATAATTAGGAAAGCTTTGGGGAACGTTTCCTTCAGCGCACTTCAAATAAATATCGAATGGACTTTATATTTTTGTGTGTGCATCCGCCACCGCCGACCAATGTTGAACAGATAAATGATCGAATTTTGTATTACGTATGATTTTTCTGTAAAAATAACTTTATATTGATACATCTTTCTACAATGGGTCTCGCCACAAATCGTCAAAAAATTCTAAATCACGAATTAAAATTGCATCTGTCATCAAAAACAAGAAAATGAAAACATGAAACGAAACGAAAATCAAAGTGCCTGTTTAGATTAGCCGATCCAGGCATTGAACGAAACTGTCAAAACTACAGACAAGACGAGGAAGTGGGGGGTCCCCCGCCTTGCCTGTAATTTTGACAGTTTCGTTCAATGGCTGGCGCCTGGATCGGCTAATCTAAACATGCACAAACAGAGTAAAATCCCTCGTATCTCTTCACAATCGTCATCGTTTCGCTGGGTTGTTTATCTCTTTTATTTCTTTTTGCCAAACCAAAGCCGTCTTGTTCCCACTCGTTTGGTTATAAATACTAACACCAGTATAAGCTGTACACTGAAAACGAATGGCAACTAAAATTTTTCTCGACCGCGTGCGAGATTAAGGTCTCCGAGCTTTAAGCTCGTGGAGGTTATGGTCAATTTTTCGTGCCATTTTGTTGTTCGCGCTTGAAATATCTTAGTATTAATCTATGCTAAAACTTAAATACAGTGGAACCTTCATAGAACGAATAGAACCTCTATAACGAAATAATTTTCGTACACTACGCCTTGATTTGTTCGAATTTTCCTCTGCATATAACGAAATTTTTTAAATCAGTCAATTTGATTGAATTGTATAACAGCTATTTGTTTCTGTTGAAACGGACGAAATTTGCAAAAAAAAACTATCTAACGAAGTTTTTTTTTCATTCTTCAAGTCGATTACGTTATAAGGAGGTTCCACTGTAATACGAAATATTTTTTTCGATATATTTCTCATTATTATGGTGTTTTTCCAGGCGATAAAGTTGAAGTATGTGATCAACGAGTGGCTGTGTGTCGTGATCATGCAAATGGTCAATGCAAACGTAAACAATGTAAATACTATCACATACCAATTGTCCTGCCACCAGCTAATATAATGGCCACCATATTCAAAACGCATAATGCACAACAACCTATAACAACAATCAGCAGCAACAACAACAATACTAACAGCAGAAATAGTAACAATAATAAAAATAATAACCTAAATAATGCAAAAAGTACTGATATAATGGCAGCACTATCCGTAACAACACCATCCATAATATCTTCATCACCAGTAACAGTAGCAGCAGCTACACCAATACCATCAGCAGCGCCAACATCAATAGTTGAGACAGTATTGCCAACCATATCTCTGCACCATTCGTCAGCAACAACAGCACGATCAACAACGTTACTCGCCGAATCACCAGCAACATTTACTACAAGCGCCAGCACTGCTGCAGCGTTGGCCGCGTTTCTGTCAAATAACAACGCTCTCAGCATCACTCAACAACACAGCAACAAAACTTTCATCAATCAAACGTCAAATGCCAACATCATCAGTAACAACAACATCGGCACCAATAAAACTTGGAGTATAAATAATATACAAGCTTTACATTCATCAATACCAACCACAACGGCAGCGACTGTGTCTCAATCGGCAGACGCAAATAACGGGAATAGTGATTTAATAACACCAACGGGTTTGTTGCCCGCGCCATATTGATTAATGTGTTTAACACCAATAACACTTATTGGTCGCAACAAATCATCAATTTCGTTTATGTTGGCAACACTGAAAAAAAACTAATAACATACAGCAGCAGCTGCTAATAAATTATTCCAATATAGTTACTACGACTATTTAAACATTTAAAAAAAAAATGAAATTTAAGAAATAGGAAATATATTGCGTTGAAAAAAAATATTTAATAAAAATTTTTACTTTTTCGTTTTGTAAAATATTTATTTTTTTCGTATTTAGGAGAATAAATAATATATTTAATTATTAAAAAGAAAACAACTCAAAACTAGGAAAACTCTATGCGATATTCTTAAATACAACGGGACACGTTTAAAATTTACAATTGATAAGAAGAAAAACAACAGTTTTTAAAGGTTATGATTTTATATAAATTATTATATGATAAAAAATATTAATAATAATAAATAAAAGTTGCAGACAAATTGTTTGTTAAAAATCCACACTGAAAAAAAAAATCAAACACAATACACTGAAATTTATATATAAATGAAAAATACACAAAAAACACACCCTGTTCAATTAAAATTCAATAATTTATGTTGTTTTTTTTTTTTTTTGATTTTATGAATCAATATAAAATCAAGTCTTTCAAAATACCTACTAAAAATTAAATAAACATTTTATTGATAATGTAGTTAAAAAAAATACTTCCTTAAAATATATTAAATATACACTTGACACTTTTAAAACTTACCCTAAATACAGTTTGATATTTTTCGACGAAATTAAAAGACTTGCAAGAATTAAGTAATACTATATGAGAAGGAGAAACCCTATACACACACATACACACAAACAAATTAACAATATTTACTATCTAATAAAATAGGGATCGTAAACGATCACAATAAAAAACAATGATTTAAATTTGAAAATAAAAACATTTTTTGAAAATTTTCATATTTAAATAGTTAAAATACTAGTTGATAACGTTACAAAAAATATATGAAAATGAAAAATAGTAAATAGATTAATTCAAAAAAAAAAAACTACAAAAAATACGTTATAACAACAACAACAATTTGTCACGTCCTATTTTTGCAACGATTTATAAATGAAAAAGAAAAACAAATGAAAAAAAAAAGTTTTAAAAGTGAAAATTAAAGTAATATAAAATTATAAATATTTAAACTGAGATTAACACTATTTAAAATGAAATACAATAAATTTTTAAATTGTACCAAATAGGTCACACATAACATTGACACAAAAATACATTTATACGCGTACACTGTTAAAAAGAAACCGGAAAAAAAATTTACTTATGTTAAAAATATAAAAATATGGTACACAAAACATACACACACGTAATAAATAAACAGTTTACATCTGACAAAAAAAAACGACAATTACAACATTTACATAAATAGAAGTTAAAAATAAAATTTAAAAAAAAGAAATACACATTAAAAGTAATTAAACTAAAACACAACAAAATGTGATTGTTAGAGAATCATCAGTAAAAAGTCTTTTCTTTAGTTAAATTTTCTTTTCGTTGTAAAAAGAAAAAAAGTTTTTAATTAAAGGGAAATTAAGTATAAAAAAATTTACACGACAAAAAATTAAAGTGAGAAATACTCGTTGAAAACTTAAAACTTGAAAAACGAATTAATAATTAACGAAGTGAATCTTTTCTGAACGGACTATGAAGAATTGAGCATAAGAATTAGTGTATGATAGAATGAAAGTTACGTACTATTATAAATATTAGAGTATATTCAAATTAACAAAAGAAAAAAAAAACCATATATGTTTTACACAAACAATTTTTTTTTTAAATTATTATATTTAGAAAACTATTCACACATATTAGTTGTCTACAGAAATCTCAATAAACGAAAAAAAAAAATGTTTTAATAAAGCCAGGGGGTAAATTATTATAAGTTTCTGATATATATTTTGATGATTTTAATATCTATATGTAAAAAATTAATTTTTATAAATATCTATTAAAAAAAGGTAAGGAAAGCAAAAATCAAGGTGTGTACTTCTAAAATTTAGCGCAACTTGAACCAAAAACGAAATTAAGAAATTTAACGTGAACATATTTGGTAAGCAATAACTCATGATTTTTTTTAATATGATTGACTGTGATCAGTTTTTTTATTATTATAATAATTTTTTTATTAACAATAAGTTTGTTGGATTATTTATCTCTCTCGTTTCTGTTTTTTTTTTATCAGAGTTGACTTTCAAACATAATTAGGTTTTTGTTTATCGAAATTAATTTTTTTCTTTTTAAATTACATCCCCATTTTTTACCATTTTAATGTTAAAATTAAGATTCTTTTTATATTTGTTAGTTTACCATTTATATATTTTTTTTAAAACTTATAGTCTTAGTTTTTAACCATATGATTTTTTGAAAAAATCTATATTTTGATTTAGTTTATAAAAAAAATTAAAATACGAACTTTGTACTCTCGTTATTATTGCTTATCAAATGAGTTTTTTATGACGAAGTACTCTGTCTGTAAAAACGGTTTTTTAATATCAAAATGTGATTTAAATAAAAAAAAATAATAAATAATAATAATATCGTTTCAAATAAATAATATAAAATTTAATAATAAAGTGAGGGTAAATGATTCAAAGTGATTTGAGGTAATGTTGCGGAAGAATTTCATTGTTGGAAGAGAAAATCAAATTGTGGTGATAATTTTAGTAGATATGTGGTTCTAAATTTTGAAAAAAAAATTATTTCGCATTCAAACTTACATGAAATTGAATTAACTTGATATTTTATAGGAAATTTTATTAGCATTTTGCACAAGAAAGTCTTCTAAACAAAATCGAATCATTTTATGGGAAATTTAATTTAATTGCGGATAACTTAAATATGAGGTATTTTTACAAATCATTATAATTCCGAAAATACACGGAAATATTATAAACGAACCGAAATTCTCAAATATTGTAAATGATGTCATCTCATTTTCCGCATCAATAACTATGTATTTGCCTTAAAAGACTTTTCGAAGATCTTAATGTTTAACTATAAGCAATTATAAATATTGGAAGCATAAAGTTTTTATTTGAAAAAAAAGTCATTTTTCTTTCGTGACGTTTTATATAGAACAACGAATGACTCGGAAGCGAACTGGGCACCAATCATGTATTCCGTCGCGTCTCTGTCTTTCGACTTCGACGCAGCTTTTAACTCTTGACTTCGCCATATCTGCGCGGAATGGTCACTATGAATCGGAACGTGATTCTGACTGTCACTCCAGGAAATTTGAAGCTGCTGATATGGCGAAGTCAAGAGTTAAAAGCTGCGTCGAAGTCGAAAGACAGAGACGCGTCGGGATACATGATTGCTGCCCAGATTTAATTTTTTTTTCTGGCAAAATTTTGTGGGTTAAGATCCTCCAAAAAGGATTTAATCAAAATTCAAAATCATAAAAAAGTTACTTTAGAATGTAATTCTTTATACCATAAAATGGGTTTTTTGGATTTATTAAATACTTTAAACTAGTGAATTTTAATCCCTTCACAATTTTCATATCCACTTCCCTTAAACATAATCGCCTGTCGTGAATTATTTAGCAACTATTGTTAATCTAAACTAAAACCATCATAGAGCCATTGAAGAATAATATGTTGACGCTCTCGTTTTCAAATGTAACTAAATTGGTTTAATATCTTTTATCACGGTATCTCAAATAATATTTCAAGAGGCCAAAAGCTGGTCGAAACGCCTTAAATTCCCATTAATTTTGTGACTTTATGGTCACAATGCCTATTTTACCATCTCTTGTGCTAATTGAGTGAAAAGTTGTAGGATCACGTAAATTCGCCGCAAATGTTACTATTTCATTAAATAAGTCTTCCTATAATCAAATTCGAAACATTTATAAAATTATAAAATCAAGATTTTAAAAATCTAAATTAGCTTCAATGCAGTAGATGACAGTGCTGGAATACTATTTTCGTAGACAGCGCTGGTATACCAGATTTTGACAGGCAACCAAATTAAAATGGCGGAAATTAAATTTTCGAGAAAATATATATGGGAGCTTATCATTATTTTACGAGAAAAGGAATCTATGGAATGCAGATATTACAAGAGAGTCGATTTGAGAGGGCAAAGGGTAGATTAATACTTTTCCAGACGTTTTAAAGCCAATATTTTGGCCACCATAATTTGTTGTTTCCTGCTTACTGACATTTGGCCCACTGAACTGTTCTACCAGAATTTGCCCACCAAACAAATTTGACAGATTTATACCAGAAATAAAAGTCAATGTAGTCCCTGTGTAAGTTTCATTGTCACAAACGACTTTTCACGTTTTTCTATTCCAAGATAGGATTTCAAAAAATGGGGGAATCCACAAAAATAATATAACATTTTGTTATACTTTTATGTTTTGTAAGCCGAGAAATTCCAATAGGCGGATAACTGGGAAAATATTTGTATGATTTCGATTCTATTGTCGACTAAAATTTTCATCACAATAATGGTTTTTAATAATATCTATTTAACATATGATTTCATAACAATCAAAATTATTTCCTTTACACAAAACTATTATAGCGGCACCAAGAAAATTTTTACCTTAGAAATTAAAAATAAATCAAAAACTAATAACGAAAAAATACAAAAATTTATCAAAAATCTCAGTATTGAAAACCTAAATTATTGTTAATCTAAAAGCATCAAAGATTTTTTTAGTAATATGAATCTTGTGATGTTTCAGTTAATTTATTTATTAATAAGAATTTATTTGTTACTTTTTTATCTATTTAAAAATAATTGAATCAAATATTAATTTTTTTATTTACGAATCTTTGTCATTTATGAATTTTCATGTTTAAATTCAAATTTTTTGGGAACTGATCTTTCTAACGATGTTTTTTTTTTTTTTGATTTGGTAAATTAAAATTACTGGCAGAGAAAATTCTTCATATAAATTTTTAATTCAAATTAATCAGTCTCCTCCCCAAATAAAAAAAAATGTTTTCAATAACTCGAAAAAAAAATTATTAAGTTTTGTTCACAGAAATTTTAAATAGGCGAGAAAAATCGAAATAAAGATATATTTACCATATACAATAAACATGGAAATTTACTATCAAAATTTTTTATACACCATAAAAAATTTGTATATTAATTTACTATTTACCAAATAAAAAAAAATACTATGACATAAATGAATTATATATACACTCAAAGAAAAAGAAAATTCTAAAAAAAAAATTAATTTAAACAAAAAAAAGAAAAACATACAAAATTATTAATTATGATCAAATCATTAATAATTCTGAAAAAAATTAAAATAACAATATTATAATTTAATAATATTATTGAAAATATTTGAAAATTATATGAATGGGAAAATAAAATTTGAAATTAAAAATGAAGAATGAAAAGAACAATATTCTCTACCTGGACGCTCGTGTTTTCAAAATATGAATATAAGGAATGAAAACAACTGAAACTAAATTGAAGAAGAATAAAGAGACAAAAAAGGAGAAATAAAAAACGTGTATTTTTATACTGCAAACCATTAAAAAAAATATGGGGAAATTCAAAACGAAAAATTGTTTTTTTTTCTGTTCTTTTGTATGATATACATATAATAAATATATTTAAATAATTATTATAAATATATATATATATAAAATAAAAATATTATATATTATAAATAATGATATTAAAAATAAAAAAAAACACATTGTAATAAAAAAAAACCAACAACAACAAATATTAAAAATTGACACTATATATTATTAAGTAAAATTTTTTCTTGTAAATATTGAGATATCGTGTTTTAATAATTTTTATTTCCAACTAGCTTGCATACCCGTCGTTGCCGGGTTAAGTTTTTTTCAGATTTTTTTTATGGTCTATGTTGCAGCTAAACGTCAGGCCAATCGGCTCGGTAGTTTCGCCGCGAAAGGGTAACATAGAGGAAGAGTTAATTTTCGAACTACTTTTCCGTATGCCTATGTTGGAACCAGAACTACCACAGACACTCATGCCAAATTTCAAGTCAATCGGTTCAGCCATTTTTGCGTGAAAGTGGAACAGACCGACAGACAGACACCAACTCAGTTTTAAATATTAGTATGATTTCTTACCTAGGACCAAAATAAGGTGTCTTTTCCACATGCAAAAAATATCAGTTATGATCAACACAAAACTTTCCTCTGCAAGTTTTTAGTTTCGGAAAAAATATGTAAAAACAATATTTTTTCAAATATATCGAGAATCGTTACAGTCACAAAACCCTGTAACTGAAAAAATGTGGAAAATTTTATGTGCTTAAAATTTTGTTTTATTGAACAGGATCTAACCAAAAGTTAAAAAGGTAAGCTTTTCATATCAGGTAATTTTGGAGCGGTTCTAGGAATTGGACACGATTTTATCCAGTGGTTTTATCCAGTGCGCTTGATATACGGAGAAATACGTTTGTATATAAAGTATTTTATGATATGGCAAGAAATTTTTCAAAAATAAATCATTTTCGACGAAATGGAGAAAAACAAAAAAGGTAGTCACTAACTCAGAAATTTACTGTTTGCCGCTAATCATCTACACTCTTTTATGCGATTGTCATGTCATTATCGGCCATAGTAATTTTACGTATTTTTGTTATTAGAAAAGCACTAACAACAACGCCGGACACCACTCTTGTCGTAAACGACACAACAATCGCAATACGGCTAATATTTTCCTTAAAAGGCCCAAAAAAAATTTCCCATGTAAATTTGTTGACTTTGAGATATAAATACTGTACATGCTGACAAAAAAAATATTGAAATGATTTAATAATCTTCACATATAGCCTTATTTACTCGTATATTAATGCTATGAAATATATGACAGTGTATCTACCTAATACCTGAAAATGTTTAATACTTGGATCTATCAACGTGCAAAGATTATCTCTTAAATTATCCAACAGTATCATCACAATATTATAATCTGCCATCTGGCGCACAAAATTTAATTGAGTTTCCTGGTAGCCACTGACCAGATTTCCGTTTCTACCCACATTATACTGATTTCAACACTGGTATATCTCATCTAAATCAGTATTTCTATCCTTCTGTTGAAGCAGCCCTAGCATCCCCTTATTTTAATTTTATCCAGCAGATAGGGTGTTTTCTCCATTTCAGTTAGGTGCCATCTTTCGATAGAAACCACGAATCCTGGTCAGTGCATTGAACGTCCACAACCATCCTCTCTGTGGTCAGCTATTCCGATTTCAAAGAAGACATATGAGGGCAACTGATTTCCCCAAGCCCGGTATTTATGCCCACATTTTACAAATAAACCTTTAACATACCAGCACGGTATTTTCGACATTGAAACGCCGCGCTTTGACCATGAATTCCTGGTGGAAGGCCAAATTCGAGCATAAATATGGAATAATCTGTAGCACTGAAAACCTAATACGTACCTTCGCGGTATTCAATGAAACAACAAGATATGAATGTAATTAGCTCAAAAAAAATATGATGGAACATTATTCAGATTTATATGTTAGCATTTTTGTTACAGTTACCTAAATTAAATTTTACCTTTATGACCAAAAAAATAATTCGGTTTGATATTGTGGCAATTGCAAAAAAAAAATTTTAGGAAACGAAGTACCGTTTTGCACACCAAAGTCAACTTCCTAGTAAATGGCTAAAACCAGTGTTTTTGAGCCATAAAATACCCGACTCAAAAATTTATTTTTAAATTTTACATAAGAAACTTTTCTACACAAAAAAATCCTACATTATCAGAGCAAAAAACCATGCAGAATTCAACGTTCTTTATGCCCTCGGGTTAGGATGACCAGACGTCCTCTTTTTCGAGGACAAATCCTCTATTGGAGATGAAAAAATATTTTTTTCCACTATTGTCAAAAAGCCACTATCTTTGTCAATAACCATGACTTTATTTCGTTGAAAATGGTTCCAGAAAGCATTTAAAAAAATACTTAAACTAATTTTATCGAAGGGGTGGTATTTACGCCTGTGGTATACATATAGAAGTGTATAGAATGTTGATACTATTGGATAAGCAACAAATATGAGGATTTAAAGTTGGTGGTACTTAAAAGTACCGACGGTCAACAAAGGGTTAAACTTTTAAAGTCACTTTTTTCAAAAAGTCAGTGAAAACTGCGTTCTTAATCAAAATTTTTTCTCAAAAGTTTAATTTTTACCTTTCTAACATTTAAGGTATTGAAATCGCTCCAAAAACCGAAATCATAACAGAGCCCCGGAACATAATCCCATGACTCAGTTCGATGGGACACGTATGTGTATGCGTGTTTTCGTATGTATGTATGTATGTATGTAACGAAAATTGTAAGATCGACTTCTACTATTTTTTGCATTCGTCCCATGAAACCCTACGGAATTTTGGGAAAAAACCCTTTTCGTGAAATCGCAACAATCTTTTCCATTTGTGCGGGAGAGGGGGAAAGGGTGGTTCGATTTTCCCCATTTTCGGAAGATGTTATTTCACCTTTTCGAGAAATTAAACGATATTATATTTTTAAAAGTTAAAAAATCGGCTCTAAAAACAAAGCGAATAAATCTTTTTCAAACAAAGCGAAAAAACACGATTAAAATCGTGTTGTGGTTCAGAAAAGTTCACACGAAAGTAAAGATTTTCCTTTTATTTTGTGTAGTGATTTCATATGATATTCTGCCACCAGGACAGCGTCCTGGGTAGTAGGAAACCAAAGTTAAATAAGATTAATTACCACTTGGCCACATGTCTCAACAGTGAAACAGTCGCTATTATAAAAAAAAACCCACCGACGAATTAATGACCCTAAGCGCCCTCCCGACAGTTTCCTAGACTCATCTTTTATATTCTATCTCCGATTATCCTCTCCTCTTAAATAAGGAATGCATTGCAAAAAATAACAAAACTTCACTTAGTAGCTTTGGCTTTTTCTGCACCCATGAAGAATATTAAGTTTTCTTTCAGCTTAGTAAAATATATAAATAATATTATTACGCTACACAAACTTTCATTAATATTGACCGAATTGACTGCTGCCTTTTTGAAAAAGTTTCCTTAGTATTATTTAGTTCACAGTTGAAAAAATTCTACAGATTTGAGATTTTTCTAAAACACTGCTCCATATTAAAAAAAAATATGGAATAAAAAATTATAGTTTTGTTTCAAGTAAATTTTTCATAAATTAAATTTTAATTTAACCCATTTTATGCCACCTGCTAGAATTCTTACTGCAACTTTATATAGAAATTCAAAATTCATCAATTTACTTTTTTACTGATTTACAATGCTAATATAGAATATAAAAACATAACAAAAGCTATAATTGCCAATCTGGCAATTATTGAAAACCCGTATGGTGATATTCGTATCAAAATTCGAACAGTTGTACCAAAATTCCACTTTGAAGTCAAACTTTCCAATAAGATTTTTTAAAATTTATTCCAATCGGATTTTGATGTATGGGAGTTTTATGTAGAATCATATCCTAAATAACTTTTGTTCTTGAACTTTTTTGATAAGATGCACCGTTTTTGAGATATTCACAAAAAACGATTTCGTTCGTATGGGGGGTACCCCCCCTAATGGTCCATTTTTGCCCATTAACGAACTTAGCCTCGCATTTTACGAAAAACGGATCTGTGCAAACTTTCAAGTCTCTAGCTCAATCCGTGCGCCCGCAATCCGCGCCACAGACAGACAGACGGACGGACAGACAGACGGACAGACAGACAGACGGACGGACATGCAAAAATTAAATATTTTTATCATTCTAAACACACTGGTGTAATTCATTTTTTTGTGCGATGACGGGATCTTGGCGTTACAAACGGTAAGGCAAATTTAATATACCCTTTGGTTTCACCATACGGGTATAATGAAAAACGAGTAGATTGAATTTTCTTTTTTCGTAGGAAATTTCCCACAAAACAGAAAATAGATCTTACAAGTAGATACGGAAAAAATCTCGTTATTCACCGTTGGTAAGAATTCTTACCTCAAAACGTTTTTTTTTTTGCATTTTGATTTATTCTTACGAGGAGTATGTGCTCGGGAGGAGGAGGTCAAAGCCCTTAGTTATTTTTATGCCATAAAATTTCTACATATTGAGCAAATCGATGAATCGTACATTCGTTGTTCATTAGTAAAATTTCTTGTCACCATTTTCCGAAAAACTGTTGGTTGGAAACTTTTTAAAAGTCATATTCGACCCAAAAGTCGCTTTCACAAAGAAAATTCAACCCGTCTGGTCTTTTCGTATAAAATTTTTATAAAAACTAAAAATTTCCTCTCAACTTTTTTTCCATTTTTCTGCAGAGGCACATCTCGGTATCAAACACTATATTTTTATGAATGAATTGTTCTTTTGATATTGACAGTTTTTTCTATTCTATAAAGTTGGCCCTCCATTACCATGACTTTTCCCAACTGCAAAAAAATAGAGACACATTTATGTGAAGATACCTTGGCGAGAAAGGGAGATAAGAATCAACTGCAAAAATTTGTCGGCAACTGCAAAAATAATTTCCCCTCTTTTTTATGGCGATTTTTTGGTTGCAGTTGACGGACTTGAACTTTTTTATAGCGATTTCTACTGCAATCACACATTGTCCCTGTAAGTGAATAGTGAGCACAGACACATACAAAGTGCTATTATAGCGTAGCTGTCATTTTTCATGTAGTTCAAACACACACATGCAGCTGTATAGCTTTATTTCTATGCTAATTTGAACCTTATATTCATAGCATAAGGTTTGATATGATTCCTATACAGTTGTTAACCTGGAAGTGAAAGCGTTTATACTTGTATTCAGTCATTCCTATTTAGATCTATATAAGTCTATCTTGCTCTAGTTTTCTGCATTTTTTTGCAGTTACAGAAGTCATGGTAATGGAGATCCTCCTTAATTCTGCAAAAAAATGCATTTTTCACCCTTGCTCAGGGACCTCTTTCAAATTTTTTATTGGGTAAAACCACGACGTGAGCCTCTGAAGAACACCCCCTTTTTTTGAAAATAGCTCGACCGATTTTGATGAAATTTATATTCTTTAGATTTTCGGAGTCGCGGAGGTGATTGAGATTGGTTCAAAGTCTGTCAAAATTCATTTAGGTCCTGTAAGGATACCACGAATATTCTTTCAAGCTTTTACGTGGTAAGCTCGTGCCTTTTTGGTTTAAAAGACCAAGAAAATTAATCCCAAACAAGAAAAAACCGAGACGTATGCCCACAGAGAAGAAATAGTCAATTTGACTATTTTATAATGGGGAATCGTGATTATTACTAAAATAATTATTTTCAATTACGAAAATAGTCGAAATCGGATATATCTTTTAATAAATTTTTTACATAGCCGTTAAAATTAATATGCTGTAGTTAAATTAACCATTTTTGTAACTATTTTGTAATTACCCAATTGACCAAATTGGTTGGAAAACCAATTGGATTTCCAATCATCTTGTACCAAGTACCGAAAGTACGATTTATGGAATTTTGACTGGAAATCCAAGATTTTTTCCTGTGAAAATGATCCTTTTTGTACCATAAGGTCCATAATTCCAAATGTTCCCACAAATATTCTTAAACTTTATAAAGGAAAATTGCGTGGTACATTTGGACCCGGTACAAAAATTCCAACATTGGTCAATTGGGTAGAATTAACTATTTGAGTAATAGTCACTATTCCGCATTTTAAAATAGTTAGATTTACTATTTTTTCTATGCGTGTATATTACTTTGAACATTTTTAGTCAGAGCAACAACAGCAAAAGCAGAAATTACCATAAATTCACATCTGCACGGGTATACGAATAAAATTTCACGTTCCAGTACAAGCATAGTACAATTTTATTAGTTGTGTTTATTTAGTAATTTAGGTTTCCCTGCAGAGATGATTTAACCGCATAAAGAGATTCATGCTACTGCAGGGATAATAACTTGGACTCCCTGAAGTGCGGTCACATCGTGGACTATATTTGACCACTTATCAAATGAACACTGTGGGAGATAAAATTCACCACCCACACCATTCTATTCTCATTTCCAGTCTCGGTACGATTTAAACGTAAGGTTCAGTTTAGCCCACTAGATTTCGTCCCTTTTTTACATAGCATTCGAATGCGAACATTGCTCTGCTTGACTTCAAAAAGTCTACTATGGAACTCCAAGAGTCCTACAGATCAGCTGGGGGTGAATGTATCTGGTGCAATAATTTTCATCGTCTTGCCATTGCATTTTTTACAGATTCTTCCTTCCAATGAAAATCGTATCTGCTACTGCATGATTTTAAAATTCCGCCCCTTCAACATCGAAAAAGTGATACATTTACAAAAACAGCAATTCGTTAGTGTGATCTAATATTTTAAGTGCCACCCACTCAATCGCTTTCTATGTAAAATACTGCTAAAATTGTATTAATCGCGTAATTAAAATGTATTTCACCCATAATGCCTGTTGTGTTTACGAAGTACAATAAAGTATTGTATTCATGAAAAATTTCGACCTCTCAATTTTGCCTAAAAAATACTTCATCAGCTAGATCCTTGTTTGGCCCACGCCAAACAAATACGCCACTCAAATTAAGACGAGAAAAACGGGTTTAAAGTTTGAAATTTTTTAAAACGAAAACTGCCCGATTAGAATTTTTTTAATTTTTTGGTGGTTGGTTTTATATTAAGTTGAGATCTTACTGCCGAAATTTCAAGAAAATCCGTCAATTTGTTTCGGACTAATGACACCCTTATTAAGGACGATTGTGTCTGTTTGCCCTATATCCAACCAAATTCACAACTCTAGAAGTAATGTATAATGTAGGGTAGAAGTTTTTGGATATAGGCCTAACAGGAACTTAAACAATACCTTTTTCCTTAAAACCATACTTATTGTAATTTGTTTATTATAAACGGAAATAAACTACCCCTAGATTAAGCTATTCTCATATTATAGACTATAAATGTAACAAATGATAATGAAAAATGAAAAATAAAAATCAAAAACTTAAAAATAAGAATTAAAAATAAATAAATAATTAAAGCCTATTTTAAACCGACCAAAAAAATATTAGTTTACAAAAAAAACACCATTTTTTCGCAAAATCTGAAATATCTCGATAACGGATTGAGAAGTCAAGTTCTAATAATGGGCAAAATTATACGAAATTTTACTGTCAGTGACTTGGTACAAAATTCTACTGAAAAACCTGTAGTTTCCGAGAAAAACGGGAACTATGAAATTACAAATTTTTAAAAATCCGCCAAATTGGTTTTTCCAACTAACAGATTTTCACAAAAAGTTGATAAGATTGTCCCATTCCTATACCAAACATCCCTGTAACGTTTCATGCCTCTAGCTCAAGTAGTTATTGAAAAGTCGCGTACACGGACTGACAGACAGAAAGGCATTTTTGTAACATGATTCAAGAGTCTTAAGGCTACGTATTTCGTATAAGAATATAAAAGGACAATTTTAACACTAAAACAATTTTGACAGCAATTTTTTTCGAAATCCTTTAACATCCATAAGTAAAAACTTTCATGCTGGAAACTACAAAAGACTAATTTAACTACACAGAACTGAATACTGTGTTAAAAGCTAGTTATTTAGATACGCAAAAACTTTATAGAGTTTATACTAAAGTGAAAGCAAGTTTCCACTTCTCACATATTTTAGTTAGTTTTCTCAAACAAAAGGTAACCTCTGACGGCCACAAATTCAGTGGCCAATAATTTCCGATTAAACAGAGACATCCAGACTAACTTTGAACTTTTACACAGAACTGATTGCCAGCTGGACCACTTATTTAAAGGTGAACATCGTTAAACTTATGTACCAAAAATTTACCCTCTTATTCCCTCACCAATTTTCATATTTTATTCTCTTGTTTAATATTTATTTATTTGTTTTTGTTGCTTTGAACAAATAATAGTATTTTTTTTTTGTTCTTCAACACTACCGTGACCCATGTCCACGTTAGACACAAAAGCACATAAGCAACTATATTGTTGGGTACGCAAATGGAAAGCCCTTTAATTATTAGAAATTATTAGGTGGCCAATTTGCTTCCAGACAACTTTCGTGTATCCTTCAATTTTTCAAGATGTTGACCCATGTCCATCGCATGTTCTGACAACGACCCAAACACTTTCGCCAATTTTATTAGACAAGAGAACACCATAGAACCATGCCGTAGATCCTTCATACCCTCGCTCTTCGAAATCATGATCCGGTTCCATAGCGTCTGGGCGCCTGGCGTCGTTGGCTGGGTCGTCATTTGGCGTACTGAGATATGTGGATTCTCTACTCCAGCAGCGTAAAGATTAGATATACCTAGTTAGATACAAGTATCTTTTTCAGCCAGAAAAACTATAGGACAGCAACCAAAATTTATCATCGACATCAGCGCTATAAAACCACGTCGGCTGAACTAGGAGAAGGTAAACTTAACCTGAAGATCCAGAGACATGTATTCAACTCCGAACTTCGTATTGCGATGGGCCCAGGAGCACGAACAGGCAGGAATGGAGGGGAAACTATACTTAAACAGTGGAGAAACTTAGGAGCAGAACCAGCAAACATTAGTGAGTGTAGAACGAAGTTTTAGAAACGGATGGATTCACCTATGCCACAGCAGCAGAATATACGACTTTTAGCATTTACGGATAGTCATATATATAATTGTAGTTACATCTGAAAACATATTTGGAAACATATACTCCCAGTATACCTACATTAACAATAATATATTTTCAAGTCCTTGTTCAACAACTATATCATAAATTAGCAATAGTAATTTCAAAGTTGTGTTCACGTCGTTTGTTAGTTGCTCCCGTGGGAAAAGTGAATACCATTAACTTGAAGGTGTTTCATCTACAAATGTCGAGGTGGATAGACATCTAATTTAAATAGACACGTATCGATGGCTTGCTCGGCTATTTAGTTGGCTTCGAATAACATCTATCCTGGGATGTGATGAGGAATTGCCATATCGGTTTCAAATTCATTTCCAATTCTCAGTGCTGATAGGTATTTCAGCCAACTCCTGTTAAACTAAAGGTAATCG
Source organism: Chrysopilus asiliformis (assembly GCA_964034945.1). Classification (NCBI taxonomy): domain Eukaryota; kingdom Metazoa; phylum Arthropoda; class Insecta; order Diptera; family Rhagionidae; genus Chrysopilus; species Chrysopilus asiliformis. The sequence goes on from OZ035962.1 coordinate 94,942,268, forward strand.
CTTTTAAAAAAATGCAAAACGGAAATTGAAACAGTATTAATCAACGACGAAACCTATGGAAGTATTGAATTTTATAAAATTTGAATATATCCGGGGGTTTACAAATGTGTCAATACAACACAGAGTATAATTTTCCGATAGAGTAAGCCAATCTATTCTTGACTGCCTTCACAAAAACATTTTTCACCTATGCGACTGTTTTCAAAAGTCGAAATATATTGTTAGGTTTTAACATTTTAATATTGCCTTAAAGCCTTTGTTTGTCGCAGCAAGGAATGTTACGAATATCTGATTTTCAAATACGTGAATACGAATACGAATATTATATTAGTGAAGCCAACGAAAAAGTTTGCCCAAAAAACCGATTTTTCAGTTCTTTAATTTAGTTCAAAATTTTAAAAAATGCCATTTAGTGTACGACCTCCAGATACACGGGTGCCGGGAAGGAGTGCAAGGCGGCACAAAGTGCACACGAAGTACAAAAGAAGGACGAAGAGCATAACGAAAAGTATTATTTTATTAATTTTATTTAAAACTAGCTTGCATACCCGTCGTGGCCGAGTTAGGTTTTTTCAAATTTTTATTTTTTTTTGATGGTCTATGTTGGAGCTAAACTTCAGGCCAATCGGCTCGGTAGTTTCCCCGCGAAAAGGTAACATAGTGGGAAAACTAAGTTTCGAGATCACTTTACCCCCTCCCCTTAATCCCCCTACCTCTCGGGCTACTTTTAATGGGTCTGTGTTGGGGCTGGACCCCCGACGAACATCTATGCCAAATTTCAGGCCAATCGGTTCAGTAGTTTTCCCGCGAAAGAGTAACATAGCGCAAAAACTAAGTTTCGAAATCACTTTATCCCCTCCCCTTTCTCCCCCCTCCCCTTACTCACCCTCCCCTTACTCCCCCCACCCGTCGCGCTACTTTTCCGTATGCCTATGTTGGAACCAGAACTACCACAGAGACTCATTCCAAATTTCAAGTCAATCGGTTCAGCCGTTTTTGCGTGAAAGAGGAACAGGCAGACAGAGAGACAGACAGACAAACAGACAAACAGACAAACAGACAAACAGACAAACAGACAAACAGACAAACAGACAGACAGACTGACAGACACCAACTCATTTTTATATATTAGTATGATTAACAGTATCTAAATCATTGTACCATTTAGACCCTTTACTCACCTCACTTTAGACCTCCTTCCCGAAACTTTTTCTTCGAATATTTTGTAAGAAACCTCATATGTTAGTTATAGCGTGCCAAGAAACAGGGAAAAATCAATTTTGACAAAACGGATCAATAGGGATGAAATTAGGGAGGTGTTCGAAAAAGATCGTTTGGGCAATCCACTGAAAGTTCGATTTTTTATTCTTCTTGAAATTTTGGCAGTAAGATCTTAACTGACTATAAAACCAGCCACCAAACAATAAAAAAATCCTATCAGACGGTTTTTGTTTCAAAAAAATTTAAACTTTAAACCCGTTTTTCTCGTTTTCATGTGAGTGGCGTATGGGATAAACAAGGATTCAGATGACGTTACGTCAAATAACTATAGAACCCGTTGAGCTAGCGACTTGAAAGCTTTGGTGGGGGAGTTTTGCAAAAATTGAATTTTTTATAGTATATCATTTTTAGGAAAAATGCCGCCTTTTTAGCACACTTATACATACTTACCATCGCAGTGCGCACCTGCAGTTTAACAAGCAGACCTGCGAAGATTCTTTCTTTCAACTTTCCAAAAAAAATATTTGTTAAAACTTGTAAAAAGTTTCCCTTAGACCATCCAATTCTGTTATTCCAAACAAATTTGCATAAATGGGATTGCATTTCATCCAGTTGTGTTGAAAAAGCTACTTTATTTATAATATCAAACTTAATATTATAACCTTTTGCATAATTTGCCATGGTAGATTTGAAAATTTAATACATTCTGAAAGCTCCACGTTCAATAGATAAATATCTTTGAATATCTAAACTCTGCACGATGCAGCTTAATGCAAATTGTATATAAAGAAAACGTATCGAAATATATCAGGAGTATAGGTTGAATGGAAGCAGCATTGGAAATCAATATGAAATTAATTTGTAAAATAAATATAGAGTATAGTATTACTTTCTATCTTGTTCACTATTGAGTACTTCATATGGAAATCTCAAAGAAAGAACAGAGTTAAGCAGAGCAAACTAAATTTTGAATTTCAATCAAGATATCGTAATCCAACATCTGATTGAAATTATCGTATGTAAAGCAATATTTCAAATACACAAATTTTGCGAAGGATTTTGCTAGAAGTTTTTTGATAATACAGTTATTTAATCTGTTTTACATGGTAGATACGTTCCTAAGATCTACCGGGCAGAAAAATCGTGTAAAAAAGTAGAAAGGTTCAGAAAACTTTAAACTACGTGAATTTGGGCTAACTGACGTTCAACTGACGTTTGTGAAAACGTTCTTCGAATACTTATTTGATTTTACTATTTGTTCAAAAATAAACAAAGAAACTTAAACTGAATTAAAGATCAACAAAAATATCAAATTCCATGTGTTTGATCCTGAAAAGGGACGAACAATTTCATTTTTCGCAATTTTAGTGGAAACTACGCTTTCGCTTTTTAATTATCTTATGTATGACAAAAGTTGAATACAATGAGATTTCCTACATGTAAAAGAACAGTTTTTTTGTTTATCTATAAAACAACGGGTTTTCTACACTCAGAAAAATGGAGGCTAACTCGACGACCTACATACGGCGTAATTGGCCTCGGGCAGGCGCGCGTTCGCCTGCATGTGGGCAAGTAAAACTGAGTTGACCTGTGGTCGGAGAAATTCTGAAATTAAGCCACCAGCAGGTGAAGTAGGGCATTGGGAGCTGCACGAGTTGACCTTAGATAGGTTAGCTCTGACCGCTAGCTGGCTTACAGACACCTCTGTAAGGTCAGAGTTAACCTGACAAAAAGTTGACCTGGACATTTTTCTGAGTGTATAGTTCTATGCATGAGATGAATTCATGAGTATGGTATTCCCTATTTTGTTCTTTACAGTTAATCAATATACATATTTATTATTTCTTAAAATATATTTAGTAAAATATAAAAAAACACATATTTTGTCAAATTTCTTACAAACTAACGGTAAAATTAATAAGAAGATTTAAAGTTAATAAAATTATCTACATTTTCACCTTATACCGTAAATCGATATTTTTAACCATTATCAAGATATTTCAGATTTTGTAAAAAATCGGAGTATAGTTTAAATCCGCAGGTGCGTAGATTTTTTATCAGAACTTTAAAAGCAAAATAAAAAAAACGAATTTCCAAAAACTTCAACAAACTATATTAATTCACTAATAAAAGTTCTATATGGTTTTAAAATCTTCTATTCAGCAAAGGAATTTCACTTTAAGTCAAATAAATCTTAGCTTTAAATTATAAATTATGAGCAATTTGTGTATTAAGTGATTTCCCTCTATTATTTGATATTCTAGATACACATCTAGATACACTCAATTCTCAAGTCATATCTGTTAGATAAACTTAATTTTCAAAACGCACATGCTATGCGCGAAGAAGTCCCAGAAGAAACTTATTTCACTTCGTTGGCTGTTGCGTTTCCTATTTCCTTACCACAAAAAGGATTTGAAATCACTGGCATGATGTTTGTTTTACAAACACAGAAGAATACTGCTAAACATCTTGAAGCTTTCTGCTTGCTTTGCAGTTCATTAAGTTTTAAGAATCTTACCATTATTTTATAAAGTTCTTTGCTGATAACTAAACAGAATGCACTCATAGACTCTCATCTGTCTACTCATATTTATGAGTATTTATCTTTTAATCTAACTCTATTTTGTGCTATTAATCTATAGTCATACCATAAAACTTTCAAACTTTAGTGTAAACTTTAAGAATAGTGAAGCGGTAAAATTTGCAATTTCACTGTAGAAAATTAATTGAAAATTACTCTAAAAAAAACTTGAAAAAAGCTACAATTGCCAGCGGGCTATCGTCAAATACTCTATGTGAAGGCAGTCAAAATTTTTATGAAAAAATCCATAAATACGCCAAAAAGTTGTACTGCTTGGTTCTCCACATTCCCCCAAAAAAGGAGGAATTCTGAATCAGACAACCAAAAAACCAATATATATTTTAAACTAGAATTTGAACCCGGCTTCGCCGGAGTTCAAATTCTAGTAGCGTGAGTAGAACAAAATCTAAGAAAACAAAATTCAATTGGCAATAAATTAGATAGAATAAATTGTCCGTGCTTTTCTTTAAAAGATTCAGATTTTCTTTACCCCCTCCCCTTACTCCCCCACCTCTCGGGCTACTTTTTAATGAGTCTATGTTGGGGCTGGACCCCCGACGAACATCTATGCCAAATTTCAGGCCAATCGGTTCAGTAGTTTCCCCGCGAAAGAGTAACATAGCGCAAAAACTAAGTTTCGAAATCACTTTATCCCCTCCCCTTACTCCCCCCACCCCTCGCGCTACTTTTCCGTATGCCTATGTTGGAACCAGAACTACCACAGACACTCAAATTTCAAGTCAATCGGTTCAGCCGTTTTTGCGTGAAAGAGGAACAGACAGACAGACAGACAGACACCAACTCATTTTTATACATTAGTATGATGATTATATCATAAACCAGGTAAACTATTACGCACTCTGAAAACTTTTACACTTTGGATGTTTCAATTTAATTAAAAATTCACTTGGATTTCAGTAAATTTTTCAACAAACTTCCTAAATACCTTTTGGCAATATTATTGTTTTCATAACATTAATATGAGGTGATGAAATAATATTGTGGTATTTTACACAGATTTGTTCTTTGTGAAACACAAGCATTAAGTCTAGAGCATTCAATCCCGGGTACCCGAAACCCGGGTACCCGGGAATCCCGGCCATTTTCTGGAACCGAAAACCGGGTTTGAATTGGGTAAAATTACCCGGTTTTCGGTGCTGAAAGCAAGCAATTTCTTACATGCTAAAATATCAAAATACTGTTCGTTCGCTGCTGAATATATACGAAATACATATTTGTAAGTACATATTTCTGTTAATAATAACTGTAAATTAAAAGATTAATGCAAAATTAAGCCATCCGATTACATTTTCTTTACAAAGTCTCTTTAAAACAACGACAATATAATAGATTTATATGCGCTCACAGAAAGTATTAAATTTCCTGTAAAGTTAAAATGGTTTTTTTATGTATAGGCAGGGAACAACTATTATATAGAATAGAAAATAAGACATTTCCTCATTAACTTCCACTAGAGTAAGCACTACACTATAGAAATTGGTTTTGTTGTCTTACTCCCCCTTTCTGCTGTCATACCATAGTTTAACCATAGTTTATATTAGTTAGGAAACGTAGGGATTTTTCCGTGTACCTACGTTGGAGTAAAGATAACCGATATACTCGTGGACGCGGTTTTTCTTTCTTTCCTATGCGTAAATTACCAACAAAACACAACACATGTAAAACCTAGCCACATTTTCATACACGACCAACACATGCAATCTTCCGACAGCGGAAGACAGCGGAAGATTGTCGGAAGATTGCATGTGTTGGTGGTGTATGAAAATGTGGCTAGGTTTTACATGTGTTGTGTTTTGTTGGTAATTTACGCATAGGAAAGAAAGAAAAACCGCGTCCACGAGTATATCGGTTATCTTTACTCCAACGTAGGTACACGGAAAAATCCCTAGGTTTCCTAACTAGTTAAACTATGGTCATACACTCGATGAAAAAAAATCAAATATGATGTTTTCTTCTAATGCCACAGAGTTATTCAAAAAGTGAATTTTTTAACTGTAATTTCTTATTGGTAATTTCTTATTTTTTATTTACATTTTCAGCACCGGTTCCAGAACCGGGTACCCGGTTCTCGAAGATTCTAGCACCGAAACCCGGTTCCTTAAAATTGTCTCGGTGCTGAATGCTATAATTAAGTCGCACATTTTAATATCATTGCTTTTTAGTCCTAGTAAATATATGAAAGGTATTAATGCAGTTGAATTAGAGAGCATTACGTATGAACCACACGTGCAAAGTATATTTAGGGATAAATTTGAAACAATATGAATCGAAGTAAATTTGAAGCATTAACTTTAATGGTTTTATAAATAGCTTGCAGTTAAATACCAGATATTGTCATGTATTTTCAACAGTAGTTTTATGATTTCAAATTGTAAAATTATACTACAATAATGGTTATTTCAAGCCACAAAAGATTTCAACCAAATCAAACTAATTGATTTGTTTAGATGTGTTACTTATTTATTTAGGTAAATATTACCATTCAGTTGAATAACAAATAAATAAAGTTATCAAATTATTTTGATAATGAATCTTTTTATAAATTATAATTTTAAAAATTTCAATTAAATAACAATAATTGTTATTTGTTAACAGTTTCAAATTGTAAACTGGAATGAGAATGGAAAAGAATTTTTTTTACAGTTGAGAAAATTGACAAGTTAATCCCTTTTTATACCAAAGGGTATATTAACTTTGCCTTACCGTTTGTAACGCCAAGATCCCGTCATCGCACAAAAAAATGAATTACACCAGTGTGTTGAGAATGATAAAAATATTTAATTTTTGCATGTCCGTCCGTCTGTCCGTTTGTCTGTCTGTCTGTCTGTCTGTCCGTCTGTCTGTCCGTCCGTCTGTCTGTGGCGCGGATTGCGGGCGCACGGATTGAGCTAGAGACTTGAAAGATTGCACAGATCCGTTTTTCTTAAAATGCGAGGCTAAGTTCGTTAATGGGCAAAAATGGACCATTAGAGGGGGTACCCCCCATACGAACGAAATCGTTTTTTGTGAATATCTCAAAAACGGTGCATCTTATCAAAAAAGTCCAAGAACAAAAGTTATTTAGGATATGATTCTACATAAAACTCCCATACATCAAAATCCGATTGGAATAAATTTTAAAAAATCTTATTGGAAAGTTTGACTTCAAATTGGAATTTTGGTATAACTGTTCCAATTTTGATACGAATATCACCATACGGGTCTCCAATGATTGCCAGATTGGCAATTATAGCTTTTGTTATGTTTTCTAATAAAGTATATAAACCAAAGGGTATATGTATTAACTTTGCCTTAGCGTTTGTAACGCCAAGATCTCGTCATCGCACACAAAAATGAATTACACCAGTGTGTTTTGAATGATGAAAAAAGTTGAATTTAGCATGTCCGTCCGTCTGTCCGTCTGTCCATCTGTCCATCTGTCCGTCTGTCTGTCCGTCTGTCTGTCCGTCTGTCTGTCCGTCCGTCTGTGGCGCGGATTGCGGGCGCACGGATTGAGCTACAAACTTGAAATTTGGCACAGGTCCATTTTTCGTAAAATGCGAGGCTAAGTTCGTTAATGGGCAAAAATGGACCATTAGGGGGGGTACCCCCCATACGAACAAAATCGTTTTTTGTGAATATCTCAAAAACGGTGCATCTTATCAAAAAAGTCCAAGAACAAAAGTTATTTAGGACATGATTCGACATAAAGCTTCCATACATCAAAATCCGATTGGGATATATTTTAAAAAATCTTATTGGAATGTTTGACGGGTCTCCAACGATTGCCAGATTGGCAATTATAGCTCTTGTTATGTTTTTTTTTGTGAATGCCTTATAAAATATTAGATTCCAAAAAAATTTATTATCTTTATAGAATTTTAATCAAATCTTAAACGGAAAATAGCCATCTTATATTTTCAAGAACAAATTTTATTGGTAAATTACAACAACTTTACGGAAACAATATTTTAATGAGACCTCCATAAACAAAATGAAATATTTTTTAACAGTCGTCTGCCATCTATAAAAGCATAAAAGTCAAAACGTTAACACCTTTTAAGATCTCGAATCCAATCTTTTTCTGTCATATAAAAGTTTTGCAATTGCCCATTAAATCCTTAGTTCGCCCATGCAGTTTATGGACACCTATGTGTATTACAAGGCACCCACAAAATTATAAAAATATGACTAATAATGTTTTCTTATACCATAAACACATTTTAGTGTTCATTTTAAATTTTATCACACCAAAAAGGATAATTTTATTGTTAGGCGACACATTATTCAGTTATCGCTGTCTGATAACTAAATTCATTCAAATTTCTGTTTTCTTTATGCCTTATGTTACCACAGACTCTGTGAACGTCTGTGTAGAGATTGAGTCGTGAAAACTTGTCGGAAAACACAAAATTTCGCGGAAAAAAGTGCTCGGAGAAAACAACAATGCAGTTTACAAAATACCATTTACTGCTTAAGCTAAAATAATATTTTCATGTTTAGTTGTGCTGCAAGAAATATCTCCAAAACCATTCGCCACATGAACAATATTTTATACATTTTTAGAACTTGTATGCATGACGGAGTAGATTTTATGTCATCTACATTTAGTAAGCTAAGAAGTCTCACCATTGCCAAAAAGGATAAACTTTACAACATTTCCACCAGCTTATCGTGCAGACAGGATTTGGTTGCTTCGAGTATTGCTTCGAGTCTTTTCCTGCATAGACGATTCAAATCAACTGCTCAAACGCTTTGTTCGCATAAATGGATTATATTATGCTTGAGATACATAAAATATGCAATTTAACCGGTAGTCAGTGGTGAAATGTTTCACTACGTTGGATAACAACAGACAGTATTATTCCCCTATAGACAAGGACATGGTAATTTCAATAAAATTGTTTTCAAATATGTATTTTTATAAAATTAAGTCCAAAGTCAGTATTAAAATTGGCTTACGTAATTTAAGGTAAACCTTAGATGGCAAGACGGTGTTTACCAGTACGCTAGGAGGCAAAACTCAAGGACATCGGGTCATCTGGCGAAAAACATTGTTATAGTGCGGGAGAAGAAGATTAATTAATTTAATAAGGTTTATTAGTCAGATCAGTAAATAAATCAAATTTAAAAGGGTCACTTTTTATAACTTTCATATTTAGAAACCCACAACAACAAAAATTTCTAAAAAGGTATAAATTTTTACCGTCAAAATATGGTATATTGTGTCAAAAATAAAGCGACATCATTTTTTTTTATTTAATACCGCTTTTATTTCTAATACACAATTCAAGTACGATAAAGAGGGAAATACTTTTGGGACCATTTTTCAGCAGAGCTTTGTATGATGACAGTTGTTCTATGCTATATAGTTCTGTGGTTTAGGCTCACTTTTATTTTCAATCGGCCGATTGGCAATCGTAGCTGCTATCAGCTCCCAGTCAGCCGATTTCTATGCTTTAAATGTAATGTGCTACCGAAAATTAAATCCTGCACTGAGGATATGGAGTACAACCAATCGCAATCGGTAATCGAATCTTTGTCAGTGTGATAGGAAAACGTCAACGGCCGATCGTCAATCACAATCGTAATCGCAATCGCAATCGCAATCGCAATCGCAATCGCAATCGCAATCGTAATCGTAATCGCAATCGTAATCGCAATCGTAATCGTAATCGTAATCGTAATCGTAATCGCAATCGCAATCGTCAATATGATATGGGCATATGAGCGAAAAGCTTAAAGGTTCCAGTTGCGTAGCCAAGAGTGGATATTAAAATCTGCATCTTTTAAAAGTTCTCCCTGCAAAAATTTAATAACCTGTCTGTAAATTTTTTTAGTACTTTTGTGAAACTTACCGACTCTAAAAACTATTGGTTTGATCTATCTATAAATTGGTCAGGAAATAAAGTAGATTTGACATGATAAACTATTTGAGTCACACATATTCCAGGTCGCACGGTGATAAATTTCCGTATTCTGGACAATGGAAATATATGTCACACAAATAAATTTTATCTAATATTTTTTTAGAAAAAACACTTCGAATTTTAATTGCATAAAACCCGAATCGTTGCTGAATTCCACACGCGGAAACCTATTAAACATTTATCATACTACATATTTCTAAACCTTCACTGCTGAAAAATCAAATTAAAACCACGAGACACAAAATATTGGATTATCCTAAACCTGATTATTGATTTTCATTACAGCTACAATCAAATAAAACCATTGGGAAGCAAAGTCAATCTCACCTGAACGTGAATACCAACTAACCACTCGTCATTTATATAAACATCAGTGTTAACAAAACTTAACAATATTACCTGATGGTGGACCAACCAACAATGAAAAGTAATCTTAATATCCGTTCAGCAAATCTTTCATCCGTATCCCAATCGACCGTGTATGAAATTTTCTATGGTGCCATGCTATGCACGATCTTCTTGTTTCGTTTCGATTCTATTCCAGCAACCCAATGCAACATTCCCAATAATAATAATCTACAGATATCCAGATAACAAGCAAACCGGAATAGTTGCAAGCCACCGGAGACTAAACCAACATATATGTATAGTATATAGTATGTACCTACAAAATATCATAGCATAGTGTAATTTACAAAAACCGAAAGGAAATACCAATCTATACCAGCTCCAATGTTTAGACTCTTGGATATATTCCACCTCCGCCCAGCACTACTATTTTAAATCCCCATAAGGATAAAGGCGATGGGACGCGTTTATTGAAACCCAAGTACTGACTATTCCGATAAAATATCAACTCGGCTAATTCCATTAGATCTGGGTATACCCTGCGGAATACAAATCCCTATTTTAGTTTTCCAACGATATTTCTCCCGGCGAATTGCGATACACAAACATAACCCCGAACGTTGCGCCGTCTATATGCAAGGAATGCAACATCCATTTTCATAGTAGGTACTCAGGGAAACAACTTCTAAACATTCAGAATAACATCGTTGTTGCCTTGAAAATGGAAACTGAAAACCCGTCAGTCAGTCAGTTGATACAGAAATCAGTAAACTCCCTGAACTGAACATCCCCTAGCCCAAATGGGTATACTATTCAGAGTCTGAATGCAATCTATTTGCTGCCACCCTTTCATTGGAGATAATCATCCCTCTGGCTATTCAACATCCAACTTACAATTGTTCAATAGAATCGTTCGGGCGACCCAAAAGCTCCAAATAATTCAACTCAAAACAAAATAAAATCCCTTTACCTGCCCTTACATAAGCTCATCTTAAGATCCTGCCAGTTAGCTTCACCGAAGCCGCAGGGATTCTTTTTCAACAATTGTAATTCCCTCAGAAAAAATGTTGTGTTGTCATTATATGAGTTTACTATTGCTGTAATTAATTTTTTTTAATTTTAGATGCAATGTCTATTAGTTAGTTCGTCTACCTAATCTATCTAGAGTTGAAAACTGACCGATTTGGACCCAACTTTGAACACAGTTTCTTACTAACACAAAGTTTTCAAAAATTTGGTTTTGTTTTACTAAATTTTGGTTTAGTGATTTTTGTTTTTACAAAAGACTGGTAGATGGCTGGTAAAATGTTTTTTGGTATTAGATTAACATAAAAAAATTGCCAAACTTGAAATCTGGTCGAAAATAGAAAATAATAATGATCCTAAAAAATCAAATTTGAACCGAACGAAACCACTGAAATCATTTCTGATAGTTGGTTTGATTACAGCATTAGTTTTAAAAACTGGTTTAGTTTTGGTTCAGTTCGGCCATCTTATTGAAAAGTGATTTCCTTTTGGTTCGGTTCGGTTCGATGATCTTTTTTTTCAGAGTGGTTCGGATTATGGTTTAGTTTTCGCTCACTCAAATTTCTATGGTTTAGTGGTTTTTGGTTCGGTTCAAAAGACCGATTTGCATCTCTGATTTTAACCCGGTTTTCACTATTAGGCAGATCATTGCTCCTTAAAATTTTTAGCTTATTTAAATGTGACATAACCTCTTTTCCTTAGTGCTTTCCATTAGGATTGATATAAATATCATTTTGGTACTTTAAATAGCCGCAATTTTGGTACTTTAACACGTTCGTGACATCGTGTACCACTGGTGGTACATGTACAGTTTTTTAAAACCGCGCGAGTAAATAATGGTACATGCATAGTGCAATCGATTTTTGAATATTCCTGAAAGTCGTAAGTATAAAAACATAGTTTTAACATAAATTGTCAGTATTTTATGAAGTAATATAAAAACACGCACCGTTTACCACCGATGGCGCACAACCGTGGTACACGATGTCCAAATGTAAAAAGAGTTGAAAAAGCAAATGTCACGAACTTGTTAAATAGCACGATGAAACAGAACTAGCTTATCAGCAAACAGTTAGAAAATTGAAAACCTGTTTCGTGATACGAACAGTTCACGATAAGGGTACCCGTTTTTTTACTCTCTTGTTAATGAGGATAAACGATAAATTTGATTTTATCCTCATATCGCGGCGTCTAGGTACTCGTTACATATCCATAAGAGAGAAATTCCAGCGAAAACTGCAAATGGAAACGATCCATAGTTTCCAAAAATCAAAAGGATTGGGGTTTCATCAGATTCAAATCACCAGAACCAAATTTCTTCAACAACGAAGTAATCTACTGCATCTTCCCAGACAAACGAAGAAAAATTAAATGATCTATTTCTAGAAATCTCCACAATTTTTACCCTTTTCTAAACACCCCTTGCAATACAAAAGAAAATATCGTAACTTGTAAAAAGATTTTCTACATTGTAAGTGCTTTTAGTGTGGCCAATGTCATTCGATTCAATTGCCTCGCCACCGGCAAATCGTCTCCATCCCCCAAAAAAAGTGTTTCACAATTTAACAAAAAAATAATCGTTCGATTTTTACTTCGAACAAAACTTCTTACAGTATCTCTACGATGTTTCTTCACCACCACCCTACACCCTCATACCATTGAATCAACATCACGATCAAGATCAGTACTTCTATTGAAAAGCATTTTTACTACATCGTTTTGTTTACAGATTCGACTTCCCATTCGACTTGCAATTCCCATGTAAAACCTATACTCTTACTTGATACTTGCCTTGTACTTCTTTCTACTACAAAATTCCGGAGGCTATATCAATGTTTTGCATAACGGGAAATCCATCCACCATAATTATTTTGTAAGGGAAAAATGAATTTTTTGTGGCATTGAACCCCTGTCGTCCGTCATCGTATGGCGTTCCTCGTCCCAGCATCGATTCGGGATGCAATATAAACAGGAAAACTCAGTTATGGGGTTGTTTTGAGGTCGAGCTATGTGTATTCTCACATTTTGTTTCAGTTTTTTCTCTTATTTTTGAATATAACAATGGCATTCCACCCCCCAAAACACCACACCTTCTTTTTGTCCTCACAGTGTAATCCTGCACCAGCACCGGAGAGTACGAGTATCAACAAAGAATGGCATTCGGGATTCAATATTTCATCCCCCCCGTTCTGCATTTGTTTAACGCGACTAGCTTCATCTTATGCTCAATGTTTCTGCATGATTTCGAAATTCAGTTCAACGGTTGTTATTATTATACTGAGTCTTTGGTGCGGATGATCCTGGGGTTAGTAGGGAGGTTAGGGGCAAATCCTGCCATTAGAGTAGGTTCTTATATGCTGACTAGCGCTGGTAGAATTGCAAATTGGTTTAGAAGCGATGTTTATAGTAGCAGCTCTACACTGATTTCCCTCATTTGTATGTTGAGCTAATTGCAGTAACAAAGATTAACTGCTGAGATTTGCGCGCAAAGTGTTTTGATTTAAACGAAAAGCATTTTGAATGTGTATAATTACGGGAAATTGCAACTTCTTCTTATTATTATAAGGGTAAATTTATAAACACTCAAAATAACTAAATACACACAAGCACATCCTTTCATGCAAAACGGCACAGATTCTGTAGAAAAGCGATTATTTTTACGTTGCTCTTTTCTGTTTGAAAAATGAAACAAATTAGGACAAAATTTAAATTTGAATGAAATTTGCATAAACTTAAATTCGCCTGGATTTTCCAAGGAAATGGAGAATTAAATTTATAATACAACAACCTTTACAGTACGCAATCAAAATAAGGGTGAATGTAATTATAGTATAAGTAGTATTTTAAAAGGGAAATCTCGGAAACTTCAAGTATTTTCCGTGGAATAAAAGTTAAAATTTAGATATTAGAGAATTTCTCTTATTTTATTGTACAAGTGGTTCCAAGTGTGTCCTCAAAGTTTTGCATAAACTCTAATCAAACGCCGTTTTTCAAAAAAAATTTCCCAGCGAAATTTTACTTCTTTGATTGATATTCTTAATATTCTATTATTAGTATTTTTACTTATTTCTGTTTCCCAAAAAATTACACCAGATTCCAGGAGCGTAGCTATAGATTTATTAATGGTGGGAGGAGTGAGATCAAATCTGCTCAGTGTAGAACAGAACACAATTGCCACATTAAGTTTTCTACACCAAACCGCTGGTAGTATTACAAAAAAAGTTAAGGAAACAATACTTTAATAAAAAAAAAAATGCGCCGCATGCGAAATTTAAAAAAAAAAACTTTTCTGGACGCAAAAGTTTTTCAAAATGAGTTAGATGTGAAATTTTTTCATGGAAATATGTAGGCGAGTCTAAGTGCAAAGTAAAGTGACACCCGGGGAAAAATCTGCATTTGGGATATTTCGAAAAAAATTGATAAAACGCATTTTTGTGTTAGCTTGGAAATTTGGAAAAATCAATCTAAGAGAATAGATTTGTCACTTTTGTTAGTGAATATCTAGTTATAAAAGGTTTCTTAATTCTTCGGTATGTAACAAGAATTACTCTGCATGCATAATTTATATTTAAACTAGCTTGCATACCCGTCGTTGCCGGGTTAAGTTTTTTCAAATTTTTATTTTTATTTTTTTGATGGTCTATGTTGGAGCTAAACTTTAGGCCAATCGGATCGGTAGTTTCCCTGCGAAAGGGTAAAATTGGAGAAGAGCTAAGTTTCGAGATCACTTTACCCCCTTCCCTTACTCCCCCACCTCTCGGGATACTTTTTAATGGCTGGACCCCCGACGAACATCTATGCCAAATTTCAGGGCAATCGATTCAGTAGTTTCCCCGCGAAAGAATAACAGCGCAAAAACTAAGTTTCGAAATCTATTTACCCCCTCGCCTTACTCCCCCCACCTTTAAAAGAGATATGATGGCAGCCCTACACCCGAGGAAATTGGTCACCGATTTCATCCCAGTATTTTATATTATTACCGTTTTGGATTTAGTTCTTTAGCCACCATTTTTTAAAACCATAACTTAAAAGTTTTTAAAAAAAAAAAAAACAAAAAAAAATATTTAAAATTAATTAGGTTTGAAAAATCTGTTCAAATGCTTTTTATACACTTTCTGTTAACTTCACTTTGGGGTAGGGCTTCTCAAACGGGATCCCGGGGGTAAAATATCATCCCGTTATCCCGGGATTTCAATTAAATTTCCCGGGAATCCCGCTATTTCTTATTAACATTTTTTTTACTCTTTTTAACGATATTAAAAATATTCACCTCTATTCTTGAATACGGCGTTACGTTTATTTGCTCGATTAGTGTTCGATCGTGAGCAATCGGTATTCTTGAATACGCAGTATCTATCAACGTTCGATTTGGAATAACGCATTGCAACGCATTCGATTTTTGTTATTCTTGAATACGCCGGGAGCACTTTTTTGAGGTTAAATCACTCACTTCAAAATTCTCGCGTTTCATTGACGTTTGAATTCGGTGTTTGCAAAAATGTAAGGTAAATCTATTATATGTTTAAATCAAAGATTTTAACAGTGATTTCTTAAAATAGGAGTGCAAAGAAAAACACTACACACACAGACTAGTTTGCATTTTTAATTTCAAAAATGAAAAACAATCCGGACATTGCCAAGGGATATACGAGGAAGTCACCGATAGAGATGAATTTATTGTGGGAGGAAATTCAATGTATTCGAAAGCAGTCTTGTTCAACCGGAAATATTTTTTGAATCTACAAAATTACAAATAAAAATCTATGAGATTCCCAGTATTTGTATGCACTTTCGCTTCATCGGTTAAGCTCATCTAATCTGAAGTGTCTTAGAATTTTTTTTTGCTGGCGTAACGAATTCAACTCCTCTTGCCTCAATAAATGATACATCAGTGTAGAATCCATGGCTACTGAAGCAAATCACTTCAAACACTTCACTTTTATTGAAAATTAAGAACAAACAATCCAATCAGCTGATGTTTGACAGCGCGTTGCTATGCGATACTTTATGTACCAAACGCGAAGCTCCCGGCGTTTTCTAGAATACGAATTGCGTAGCGAATCGAATCGAGCGCGTTACGATTTTGCTCCTAACGCCATTTTCAAGAATAGAGGTGATTGTAACACGAAATTTGCGTAATTTTTACTTCTTTTTCCCTCTAGTAACGAATTTCGTTTTTCCCTCTAGTAACGAATTTCGTTCAAAATTAGGAAAATATAATATAGATGGTACTCCAGTTACCAATATTTTAAAATTAGAAAAATTCAAAATAGATCAAGTTACCAATATTTTGTTGAAAATCAATAACGCATTTTTTTTGTATTGTTTTGATTTTACACATTTTTCTCCCATCTAATTGGATAAATTCTTGCTTGTTAGCGAATCCCGGGATTTCCCGGTATCCCGGGATTTTGAATATTTTTGTCCCGGAATCCCGGGATTTCAATTTCTACGGGAAATGAGAAGCCCTACTTTGGGGTAGGTATATTTCGAAATACTCTATCTTGATTTTAACCCATTTCCATTAGAGCATTCAATCCCGGGTACCCGAAACCCGGGTACCCGGGAATCCCGGCCATTTTCTGGAACCGAAAACCGGGTTTGAATTGGGTAAAATTACCCGGTTTTCGGTGCTGAAAGCAAGCAATTTCTTACATGCTAAAATATCAAAATACTGTTCGTTCGCTGCTGTTCGTTCGTTGTAAGTACATATTTCTGTTAATAATAACTGTAAATTAAAAGATTAATGCAAAAACATAACAAAAGCTATAATTGCCAATCTGGCAATCATTGGAGACCCGTATGATGATATTCGTATCAAAATTCGAACAGTTGTACCAAAATTCCACTTTGAAGTCAAACTTTCCAATAAGATTTTTTTAAACTTATTCCAATAGAATTTTGATGTATGGGAGTTTTATGTAGAATCATATCCTAAACAACTTTTGTTCTTGCACTTTTTTGATAAGAGGTACCGTTTTTGAGATATTCGCAAAAAACGTTTTCGTTCGTATGGGGGGTACCCCCCCTAATGGTCCATTTTTGCCCATGAACGAACTTAGCCTCGCATTTTACGAAAAACAGATCTGCGCAAAATTTCAAGCCTCTAGCTCAATCCGTGCGCCCGCAATCCGCGCCACAGACAGACGGACAGACGGACGGACATGGAAAATTCAATTTTTTTATACCCGTATGGTGAAACCAAAGGGTATATTAACTTTGCCTTACCGTTTGTAACGCCAAGATCTCGTCATCGCACACAAAAATGAATTACACCAGTGTGTTTAGAATGATGAAAAAAGTTGAATTTAGCATGTCCGTCCGTCCGTCTGTCTGTCTGTCTGTCCGTCTGTCTGTCTGTCCGTCTGTGGCGCGGATTGCGGGCGCACGGATTGAGCTAGAGACTTGAAATTTTGCGCAGATTCGTTTTTCGTAAAATGTGAGGCTAAGTTCGTTAGTGGGCAAAAATGGACCATTAGGGGGGGTACCCCCCATACGAACGAAAACGTTTTTTGCGAATATCTCAAAAACGGTACATCTTATCAAAAAAGTGGAAGAACAAAAGTTATTTAGGATATGATTCTACATAAAACTCCCATACATCAAAATCCGATTGGAATAAATTTTAAAAAATCTTATTGGAAAGTTTGACTTCAAAGGGGAATTTTGGTATAACTGTTCGAATTTTGATACGAATATCACCATACGGGTCTCCAATAATTGCCAGATTGGCAATTATAGCTTTTGTTATGTTTATCATTCTAAACACACTGGTGTAATTCATTTTTGTGTGTGATGACGGGATCTTGGCGTTACAAACGGTAAGGCAAAGTTAATATACCCTTTGGTTTCACCATACGGGTATAATTAAGCCATCCGATTACATTTTCTTTACAAAGTCTCTTTAAAACAACGACAATATAATAGATTTATATGCGCTCACAGAAAGTATTAAATTGCCTGTAAAGTTAAAATGGTTTTTTTATGTATAGGCAGGGAACAACTATTATATAGAATGGAAAATAAGAATTTTCCTCATTAACTTCCACTAGAGTAAGCACTACACTATAGAAATTGGTTTTGTCATACACTCGATGAAAAAAATCAAATATGATGTTTTCTTATAATGCCACAGAGTAATTCAAAAGGTGAATTTTTCAACTGTAATTTTCGGATGTACGCTTCCAACGCAAAAAATTTTGTAATTTCTTATTTTTTTTTTGGTAATTTCTTATTTTTTTTTTACATTTTCAGCACCGGTTCCAGAACCGGGTACCCGGTTCTCGAAGATTCTAGCACCGAAACCCGGTTCCTTAAAATTGTCTCGGTGCTGAATGCTATAATTTCCATGTATCCATTATTCTGATATCAAAATTTTAAAATTCAGACCGAAAGATTCTATAAGAATAACGATGTGATTCTTTTTCAGAGGCATTTCCAGAAAAAATTCTTTGTATGGATTTTCGGGATTCTTAATCCTGAATCTGATGCCAAAATTTTAAAAATTCGGACAAGAAGATGTGGAAGATGTGGTTATCCTTTCACACCGTGATCGTTTTTCTGAAAAAAAATGTTTTCCTTATAAAAATCTAAAGAAAAAAATATTCGGAAAAAATATTCCATAAAATAGGCTAAAAGTCTTTATTTAAAAACCCAGTACAAAGCAAAAAAAACATTTTTGCCAAAATTGTTAAAATTTTCAAACCAAAGCTCCTTCAAGCTGCTTGAATCTTGTGACAATTTCCTTTTTTATTAAACCGCAAAAACAACAGAGACAAAAAAAAAGTATTTGAAAAATCCAACGCTAAGCTTATAATCCATGAAACCTTCGACATCTTACCACAAATCTCCGTTTAAAATTCCTGTAAACCACTTAAACTCATAAGAAATCCGATTCATGGACAACCAACTCAATATTCTGTTCGTGGATCCTCTTGGATCCTTATAGCACCCATCCTCCCTCCTCAGGACCTTCCAAAAGCATAATAAATACGAGACTGTATGTATGTATGTGTGTATCAACATTTAGTTATGCCCAGTATAGTCATAAATACAAAGAAAATATTTCTCTAGAGGATCAATTGAAGGACTGTCTGCAGGGATGGCGGCTAAAGGACGAAATCCAAGCAAATATGGGGTCTCTCCAAATAAGGAAGGCAAATCCAAAATAAACTCCAAGAGAATAACTTCAAAAAGTTGTTTCATTTAGTTAGTCATTTTTCCTTTTTCTGTTTCAGTTATCCTGCCTGATGGCCCTGCCTTATGCCACTACATTATGCCACAACGAATTCTTCTTATGCTACCATGTTGGGCTACATTCTAATATTATTCAGCTACCGCCCATCTACACCAATTCGCTTTATTCTGTATTAATTATTAATGATACCCGTAAATACTTGCCAACTTTTGTGGATCTTAACTTGGTTTTAAGAACAACGAAGACACTGCAAAAGACTCAAAGGAACAAAAACCAACGAAATTTCCTTGCGATTTTAATTTGCATTCACGAGTATTGTTTTGCAGTTTATCAAACCAAGTTTTCACTGCCATATAGTGTACCCCACACCCACAGAAACAATGGCAAGGAATTTAAGGATTGAGTGTTTTATACAATGCAAATAAACACACTTCGCAGTAGATACATGGCGATGTTTTCAGGGAAGGGAAAAAATTCTCCACTCGATAGGAAAGAAATGCGGTTGACGCTACCGATAGGATTTAGAAATAGCACGGTTGGAAAATCTGGGAAATCTCCTCGAAAGCGCAGCAAATGCACCCATAAACATGTTTCCAAATAATAGAAATCACTTAACGCTTATAAAGTACCAAAGTTTCCTGAAAACTTTTTGCGGTATGGGATTCGCTGCTCGTGCTTTTCCTTTCCCTTCGCAATCGAAATTCCAATTGAAGCAGAAACTTTTGTATTTTTCCACTTTTCCACTTTCCCACACTCAAACACACACACCATTGGTAGACGCGTTTCCTTGCAATCGCATTATTCATTTACGAGTTTTTCCAACTTTTCATTGAATTTCGCTGGGGTTTATGCAAAAAAGGACCAAAGAGAATGCCGCTCGCACATATGCGACATTTACAAATTTATAACCTTCTTAGAGAACTTTGGAACAGTGAGAAGTTTTAAATATTGCCAAAGGTAGCATTAGATGTATTTTTTAGCAGATTTTTTTCATGGTTCACGCCAATTCTTAAAGTTTTAAGTAGACCACAATAGAATCGAGCAAAGTCCAATGTAGAACCCTCTGGGTTTGCATACAAATTTGATTTTATCAAAGTAGACGTGAAAATCCTTAAAAAATGGAAATTCGTTACGCAAAAAAAAACTGTTATATTTAAACTTTCTGGTTTTTCAACTGAGAAAGTAATTTTCAAAATATCTGATATGAACAGCATTTTTTACGATATCACAAAAGTGGTAACGGATATAAAACGATATCACAAGGAAAAAATACAACTTCTAATCTTTAATTTATGTTTTACAACATTATGTATTACTTAATAAAAAAATCTTTAATGGTACCCTTGACCCCTTCGCGGTCCAACCCTTTTGGTAACTCCACGTACTGCTCGGCCTTCGGCATCGCTTGAGAATCTCTTTTTAAAGTCAGTTCTATTTTTTTTTCTTATTGACTTTTTGAAAAAAGATAACTGTTTACACTCAGAAAAATGGAGGCTAACTCGACGACCTACATACGGCGTAATTGGCCTCGGGCAGGCGCGCGTTCGCCTGCATGTGGGCAAGTAAAACTGAATTGTCCTGTGGTCGGAGAAATTCTGAAATTAAGCCACCAGCAGGTGAAGTAGGGCATTGGGAGCTGCACGCGTTGACCTTAGATATGTTAACACTGACCGCTAGCTGGCTTACAGACACCTCTGTAAGGTCAGAGTTAACCTGCCAAAAAGTTGACCTGGACATTTTTCTGAGTGTATCTATAAAAAAGGCTATGTATTAAAATAAAAAAAAATTGCATAAAAAATATTAAAAGTGCTAAACAGTTTTGAAATTTTGATATTTTAATAATACTTCGACAAAAACATCTTAAATAATTTTTCACTCATTCCTACTATACTTTCCAATTAAAAACTGCAGGTGTAACTAAAATTTCTTTCTCTCCTACCATATCTACTTTGTAGTCATCTGTTAAGTAAAATAATTTCTTTCTTTCTAAAAAAAAAAAGATAAAACACAATCTTGTTATATTTTCAGTAATCTAAGAAAAATAATTGTATGAAAAAATTAAAGACCAATTAACACTTAACTTTTGAATAAGATAAAACGAAAGCTTTTCACACCCTTGAGCAATTTTTATCCCAAGTGGCCAAGTGGCAGTCAACGCCAACAATCAGGAGGACTGGGGACAAAACGAAACATATTTTAAACGCAAGATAGTAACAAAAAGAGCAAGACTAAAGTAAAATGTTGGCGAAGAGGGTCCTATTGTATGAAAATGGAAACATAGATACGTATATTACTAGGAATGGACAAAAGGCAAGGGACGACGCAACGTGAGGAAATGCTGGGCATTAAAGACAAACATTTAATTACATTCAAAATGAATAAATAATTTATTTAAAGTCTGGTCCAAAAGAAGAAAGAATGCCACTTACTTAAGCTCATTCATTTCTCGTAGAAAATTTCGTTTATCGTAAAGTTATCCTTTTTCTATGTACACATTCACATAAACATAGATATCGTAGTACAACAAAATTCCATAGAATAAAAAGGATTCACGGAAAATGGAGAACACTAGCAACGTTAATTTTTCATTTTGTGGGGTGGCAACCGGGAAATTGCACAACCAGGTGTTAAAGACAAATAATTAACAGATTAAATTTTTCCCCTTTGAAAATACCTTTTGAGGAAATCTTTTCTTATAAAATAGACATTAAATTATAATGATGAAACAAGTGTAGGAACAGAAACTTGTGCTTCAAGGAGAAGACTTTTTTGCTACTTGGAAAATCTACCTAAATTTGATTTTATTAGTAAATAGGTTAAACTGAAAATTTCCATATACATTTCAATATTTTATTTATTTAAATTCGAAGTAAAACCACAAAAATCTAAAATTTCAACGTTTTTCTTTTCAATTCTATATTATGAGACGTTTTTAATTATATTTATGGGTGAAACTATGGTTAGCTAATAAAATTCTATGTATTTCACTTTCCCCCTAAATCACTTAAATTCAAAATCAGACAGTAATATTTCAAATTTCAACCAGACCTTTACTAATTCAAATTATCCGACATTTTCTTTCGTTCAAGTTACAAATTTATGGTGTTACCTAGAAACCAGGTAAGAACAATTCAAAGTCGTCTGAAATGGCATTGAATTTTGCATTAAAATTCAGCACCTTAAACTTACAACTGACCAAAATATATCCTCAAATGTGGAAACCTCTACAGACATGGATTGGCCACCTCCCGTGGTCATTCATAAAATTTTGACCGCATTCTCTGCATGGGTGAAGATGGTTCACTCACTTGTAGATAGACTGGAGGAGTGGGATGTGTTCATGCACTTCCACAGTATAGCCAAATGATTTCCTATGCAGCGACCGAACTTTCTCCATTTTCCATAAAACCACAGAGACACTACACATATGACTAAATTGTAGAAGAGATCCTGCATTTGGTTACAATAATATAGAAATTCACCCGAAACATTGTATTTCTGACATCGTATTGTGCAGACAAAAGAGCCATAATGAACTCATCTATGCAGGTACCCGAAAGGCCTTTGTCATTCTAAAATCCAAGGGTTTCAAATAAACTTTATATGCAGAAAAATAATCTGGATCACCTTCAATGTGAAACAAATTGTTGAATTTAAAGCCCAGGAAAAACACATTCCATTTACATGAAAACTTTTGAAATTTCATTCAAATAATTCATAACTCGGTCATATCTCAGGTAATTGATGCTTTTGTTAAAATAACTTTGTACAAATTTTGTGATTTCGATTATTCGAATAAATGATAAAATGAATTATTTCAGTTACCAATTACTATACATACTTGTTATAGGTCAAAGAAAAAAGAAATTCCTTAAACTATAATTTAATTTTTAATCAACTCTAGAAATTTAAAAAAAATAAGGAAAAAACTTTTTTTCAAACAAACAATACGTTCATTATAGTCACCAAATAACTTTGAGAAAGAAAAAAACATAAGAAAATCTACAATTGCCAGGGGAAAATCATCAAATACTCTATATGATGACAGACAAAATGTTTATTTAAAAAATCCATTTGTTTAGCAGAGAGGGAAATGAGTGGTCCGATTGGATTTTTATGTATGGAATGGTTATGTAAAATTATATTCTAAACACAATTCATCTTTATGAATTTTTCGATACGATGCAGTTTTCGAGAAAACAGGAAACAAAGTATTCTATTGGGAATATGCGTTGAAAATGAGCGTTTTTTTATAAAAATCAATTTTGAGAAAACTATCAGACTCAGATCATTGAAAATACTGTCCATCGGCAGCTACGACCTTCTCCCATCTTTCAGGTAGCATGCGGATTCCACGCTGGAAAAAGTCTTGGTCTTTTGAGGCAATCCAGTCATCGACCCATTTTTTGGTATCGTCATAAGAAGAAAATCGCTGCTCAGCCAGGCCATGTGTCATCGACCGGAACAAATGGTAATCGGAGGGGGCAATGTCTGGTGAATACGGCGGGTGGGATAGGACTTCCCATTTGAGGTTCTCCAGGTAGTTTTTTACAACATTTGCAACATGGGGTCATGCGTTGTCATGTTGCAAAATAACTTTGTCGTGTCTGTCGGTGAATTGCGGTCGTTTTTCTCGCAATGCTCGGCTCAAACGCAACAATTGTCGTCGGTAGAGGTCTCCCGTGATCGTTTCATTAGGTTTCAGCAGCTCATAATACAGAACACCCACTTTTTCTCAGCACCAGGATGTTCTTCATCTTCGAGGTCAAAATCACCACCCTTGGATTGTTGAAACCATCTTCTGTATGTTTGTTCTGAAAGAGCATTGTCGCCGTATGTTTCCACTAATATTCTATGCCCCTCAGCTGCTGTTGCCTTTCGGTGGAAGTAATGTAAAAGAATTCCCTGCAAAAACGGTTTTGTAGGCACGAACTCAGCCATGTTTAAAATCTCGGATAAAAACGTCTTTACACTCCGGCAGTTGAAATTGGACTGATGTTTGCAGCCTATGGTTTTAGCTTTCAGGTAAAATTTATTTCAGCCCAATCGGATATATACCTGCCGAATTATGAGTCTCAATACAAAACGCTCATTTTCAATGCATACTCCCAATATTTTTATGGGAGACGACGTGGAAAGCAGTTGATGTATGGATGAGTTATGAGAAATCCCATTTTAAGGACATTTAACCTTTATAAATTTTTCAATATGACTCACCGTTTTGTAGAAAATTGCAAAAAACTGTTCCGTTTGTATGCGGGGGGAAGGTATGGTCCAATTTTGCCTGTTCAAGAACTCAGCCTTTTTTTCAATTATCTAGCTCAATCCTTTCGAAAGTTATGGTATTCACGGGCGGGCGGACAGACAAATAAGCGGACAGATAAACAGGCGGACAGACATGCGGAAATAAAAATATTTTGTCATCCCTAACAACCTGACGTAGTTCATTTTTGTGGTTCGATGCATTACAAACGGTAATCTAATGTACTCCTATATGATATATCATATAGAGTATAAAAATGCTAATATAGTGAATAAGAATTCAACCACTCAATTAGTAAATTAAAGTCAAGACAAGCTTAACAGCTTCTAATTTAATTACAGTTTTCGCAGCACACTTAATAATCTTGGTAAATCTTGTAATATCATTACATTTAATTGTCTAAAACGTTTATAACTATGTCAGCTATCTGCTTCAATACTCGAATAATCCAAAAACTATGTCAAACTTTACGAAGTTTAATTTAATAATTGACTTTTTCTCTAATAAATTTTCCATTTTGATTTCGTCTTGTACAAGCTTTTAAATGGATAAAACTTTTAGCAATTCAACAAGTTGAACAACTTCCTTCACACTGAAGATGAAATTCATTTCGTTATCACAAACGATTGACAAAAAAAATTATGGTATACAAGTATATATAATATGATCTTTTTATTCTCATACTACTGATTAAACTTTGCTATGGTAAAGTTATTCAGTTTCCTTTGGCAAATAAAGCAACAGTGACATTCATTTAATGGTTCAAAGGGGATCGAAGAATATTTTATAATCTATCCGACACGTTTAAAACAGATAATAAGGAAATATCTCGCATTTGTATGTTTAGTATAACTAAATCAAATTAGTATCTTGTGCGGTTATGTTGAAATTTCCTATCTGCCAAGATAAATAGGAAACAAATTAAAGTTACTCTACCGATATTTGCTAGAGATACAGTTAATGTTAATATTATTATTAAATCATAACCGTGCTTTGTGAACCCATAAATAACCACACGTTGTATATGAAACAAACGGAATTAGGTAGGTTCGAATACCTTCATTATACACATGTGTACATATATCAATTTTGTGGCTCATATTTCCATAAAATAAAGTCCGCACTATCGCCATACTCGTATAACGACAATAATGAGTAGTAACCAAACCCAACGACTTATACCCAGTGGAAAACAGTTTCAACTTCTAACAAGATGAATATTCATCTATATAAGACTCTATAGTACCAACACATACTCGTATTTACGAGAAAATGCTATTCAGATCCGGGTTGAGTTGAGATGAAGGACTTAAGTTGGAAGTGTCAAAGACTTGGTTTTGGTTTAGGTTGAGCGAATAGCACTGAAAATTCTATAGTTTAACATTTCCATGTAGAAATATTACATCTTTATGTTATGGGAGAGTCATTTACCAGTAAAATTGCCAAAGGGATGAAACGAACGAATGAACCCAACATCTCTCACATTTCGTTGAAATTTTGGTTGGTTTCACAACTTAGAATAAGATTTGCTGCTAAAATAGGGGCAACCGCACGCTTCGACTTGAAACTTTCACCCTTATTTACCCACCATCGGCCCACCACCAGCTATATACAGGGCAGCAACATTATCCTTTATCAAGCAATATACTAGGCAAAATCTAAAATCTCCAATTCCATACCACCGGGCGCTGCCTGAAGATCAAATCACACTCAACCGCCACACATCTCTCAAATTGGCACATATTCGGGGTTGAAGCAACGACAAATACATGAAAATTTTCATCAAAAAGGGATTTTCGCATAATTTCAGTGAGATAGAGATTCTTAATAGAGTGAAAAGAAAATCCATCCAGCTTGGGTGTTGATAATAAACATTGTTCTCTAGGTTTTTAGGTCTGAAAAGACCTAAATTAATCTACCAACAAATGTACATACAATATTCCCATTTACCTACGCACATTCTTTTTGTTTACTTTGATATTTATCGTAGACAGTTTAATTTGTTCCAATAATAAATATGTATAATTCGAAATTCATGTCTATGGAAATATTAACCGAATTTTAATGCATTTCTGTACACCAATGGCGTACCCAAATTACTAAAATCTGGTGAATATAAATGCATTGAAATTCAATTAATATAAAAAAGTACTTTTTATAATCTATATAATATATTACATAGGAGTATATTAGATTTAGAATAGCGTCTGTGACGCATCGAACCAATCATCGGACACAAAAAAGAACTACATCATGCTGTTAGGGATGACAAAAGATTTTGATTTCCACATGTCCGTCAGTCTGTCTGTCCGTGAACACCATAACTTGCGAAAGGATTGTCTTAGAGACTTCAAATTTTGTATAGTTGCGTTTCTCGTAACTGGCTATGCTAAGTTCCTGAACAAACAAAATTGGACCATTCCTTCCCTCCTCCCCCATACAATCGAAACTGTTTTTTGCAATTTTCTCGGAAATGGTGAGTCATATTGAAGAATTTATTAAGGTAAAATGTGTTTAAAACAGGGTTTTACATAACGCATCCATACATCAAAATCTAATCGGATCATCACTGCATCCCCATACAAATGGAATACTTTTTTTTAATTTCTCGAAAACAACCGCATTGCTATTGTTGAGCATGTATGCGTAATTTTTTGAACCTCACCCGTGCCATTTCTTTTCCACATCCATAGTGGTGTCGCTCTAGCCTTTATGGGCCTTACCAATGACCCGTGACTAACTTAGTAACAGCTTTTGGTGTGTCCGAAACGGGCTATTTGCTTTCTAATTCTAGTAATTTTTCACACATTTATCACAGCGAATTTAAAACTTTTCTAAAAAAGTCTTATGTATAACCAGAGAAAAAAAATAGTTGTTTTTAACAATCTTTCAACCATTTAGTAATGGGAAATCGTAACTATCATTTTTATACCCGTATGGTGAAAACAAAGGGTATATTAGATTTGCCTTACCGCTTGTAACGCCAAAATCCCATCACACAAAAAAATGAATTACACCAGTGTGTTTAAAATGATAAAAAAAGTTGAATTTAGCATGTCCGTCCGTCCGTCCGTAAGTCTGAGGCGCGGATTGCGGGCGCACGGATTGAGCTAGAGACTTGAAATTTTGAACAGATCCGTTTTTCGTAAAATACGAGGCCAAGTTCGTTCATGAGCAAAAATGGACCATTAGGGGGGGTACCCCCCATAAGGAACGAAAACCTTTTTTGCGAATATCTCAAAAACGGTGCATCTTATCAAAAAAGTCCAAGAACAAAAGTTATTTAGGATATGATTCTACATAAAACTACCATACATCAAAATCCGATTGGAATAAATTTTAAAAAATATTTTTAGAAAGTTTGACTTCAAAGTGGAATTTTGGTACAACTGCTCGAATTATGATACGAATATCACCATACGGGTTTTCAATAATTGCCAGATTGGCAATTATAGCTTTTGTTATGTTTGTAGTTGATTTTGATGATAAAGAATAGTTGATCGCAGTATAAAATTGTAAATAATTACAAAAAAGTGATGAAATTTTAAAAAGTTCTCGCTTGATTTCGTTAGAAAATGATAAAATTTTATTCCATAATCTATTATTTTAATTATTTTATTATTTATTATAATTAAGATTTACTATTTTGTTGCAAATATCGAAATAAGAGCTTATTAGACAAGCTTACTATTTCTTTACTATTCTTTAACAGCCTCAACTATTTTTGGCTGTTCAACGACATTCGTAGGATTATCCACTCCACTAGGATTATCCAGAGTTTCGATACCGCTAACTTACACTTCATCGCTACTTTCACTGAGCGCGTTTAGACCGAGCTAACTTAGCACTGCCAATTTGGCGGTTACGAAATTTCACTGTCAGAATAAAGGTCATAATGTTTTACCTAAACAAATATCAATTTACAATAATTAAAACTCAAATCATTTTAAAAACAAAATCGCTTTATTTACAAATAAGAAACTTTTCTTAAATTGTTGTTTTACATTACCACATAATGTTAAATCCAATAACTGGATTTCATTTCATAATCAATTTTTACTTACTGATATCAAGCCTTCGAAAAATGTAATTAGAGTGGAACCAAAATTTAATAATGCCTTTATAATAGAAACCAAATCAGATAACTGTAACTCGAAAATTTCGTGTTAATAAAACGCTTTTTTGAGTTATAAGTTACATATTACGTTAAGATACGAAGGCGTTTTCACGTTCATATACGAAAAAAGTGTGATATTTTAATAGGAAGGAAGAGAAAGGAAGGTGGAGTGATTGTTTTTTGGCATTCATAACTCTACATTGAAAATTATTTTCAACTGAGATTAGATTAACGTTTCACTTTTCTGTACTATTTTTCTTATTGAAATATGCATTTTAATAAGTTTTGATAGATAAAATTATTAAATTTGTTTTAAAGCCAAAAACTTCAGCGTTAATTTTATACAATTAGGGAAATTTTAGTGTTGGTGCGCATCTATAGTAATTAATGATTCTTCTCGTTTTTTTTAGCATAAACAACAAAACTAGATATAGTGAAAGCTCTGTTTGCGAACACCTCCCATTACCGGACAGAAATCTTGTGCCCATGAATGTCAGCTTATGGGAGCTTTCACTGTATTTCCTTGTGTCTTGTATTATTATTTTTTTATTATCTTTGTAAATTGGTTAAGGCCGATACTATAACTAAGATTTCATTAATATATTGATACAGCTCAGGCTCCACTACAGAATACGGTTGAAGAATTTTAAATTCTCGGAGACGACCAATTAATGTCCTAATATGTTGGCGGCATGCTGGCTCTCGTACGCGTACAGTTGGAATACTAAAATCTTTCGTTTTTATCGATGTCAACTCACTATTAACAACATTCAGTGTATTCTGTGCCAATGACGCTTTTGCCGATGCCACCGCAGCCGCATGCAGTTTCTTATAATCAGAATCAACACTAATCGTATCATCGATCTCGTCTGCTGAGTCCGTTGTGCTGTCCATTTCGAAGCAATCTTTACGGCATGTGGTCAGCATTTCACCAGGATCGGCCACCAATGACAAATACTTGGGTATGACGCTTCGAAAGTTACAAGCATTAAATATCGTTAAATCGTCATTATTACCAAGGTATGCCTCAGAGACGTAGCTAATAACGCCTGTCGGTGCTAATGTTAGAATAAATTTGAAATTCTTACAATCTATCATATCTAATGTCGGATACACCGGCCTCCGTACTTCAGTCTCAACACACTCAATCAACGATTGAACATAAGATAGCTTGGAACGAAATGTTATCGGCATATTTTTATGCCGATCATAATATTTCTTGCCCTCTGGCCAACGAATCAAGAACTTTAAAAATTTAGCCAGCTTGACAACTGTTTGCGCGAAAATCTTATGCACCTCAGACTCTGTGATTTCAAAGTACTCCGCCAGCACAACGAGATCTTCATTAAGACGAAGCTTCTTTAATGTTATGTAAAAATCAATGAGAGGAATTTTTGCCGTTGTACAGACAACTGTCTTAAGGATACTCAAACGATCCGATGCCAATCCCAAATGTAACTCCGGTGACTTCTCAATCAATTCCAGTGTAACATCACGAATTGTTTTATTTATCCGTCTTTTAATTAGGAACGTTGGCGATCCGGAAATATTTTGTAATGCACCATTGGCTGTCAGAAGAGGTACAGCGAGTCGCTTATTTCCCTCCACAATTATTTTCGGAGTTGGTTTGACGTCCTCGTACACAATATGATCTTCCTGTTGAATCAAATTAATGCCATTCCCGCCTACTTTCATCGGTGCTGGGACAATTCGCCTCAAAGTTTTGTTTTCCAAAATATTAATCGCTGAGTTATTTATCTGCTGCTGGGCGATATTCGATGCTGAAATAGAAATTTAAATGTCAACAAAATCAATTTATTTTTAAAGACATTACGAAAAATTCGTTTAATTACATTTTACTAAAACGGTTGGATTCGATTTAACTGGAATGATGCGGCCCAGAGTTGTTGTTTGGCCCTGAGTCGGATCAACTTTTTGTATAACTAATTGGCGTTTGTTGTCCGGTCTTCTGATTATTTTTATTCCCTCGGTTCTTAAATCTTAATAAAATAGTGATGATTTTTTTTTTACTTAAGCATTGATATTGATTAATTTACTTTGAATTGGCGTCATGTTCTCTCGTTTTAGCACATTTTGAACCTTCGTTGGTTGAGGCATTGCTGCATCCTGTCTATTAGACTCCTTCTTACTTGCAGTAAATGCCGGATCCTGAAAAAAAATGAGAACAAATCATTTTAAACTATTGTCAAGTGAATATCAAAACTGGAACCAAAATGAATTAGCAGTTTTTTAGTTTGGAATTGAAAAAAAAACAATTTCAAAATTGCTTAAATCCTAGGTTTGAGTTATCGAGTACGCATCAGTTCGACTTTTAAGATACACATTGGTAATGAAAAGGCAGTTCTAATTATTGGATAATTCGACTTATGGGATGTTGGACTTAGCACGATGCTCCTGTACTTTTGCTGAAACTTTTATCGGTTTTCTTGAAAGCTATTTTTGTTATTTAATATAAAAGCACGTGAAAATCTCGTTTCATAAACAACTGCGCTTGTCTGCGAAAATGTTTCGGTTCTTGAAGACTGAGACTGAATTTAGATCAGAGGATAGTGATATACAACGAAAAAAAATGAGAATCAAAAATAAAAATATTGTGGAGTGATTTAACGGTAGGAGGATGCCCTTCAACTCTTTCATGCCTGTCTTTTTCGCTGTAGTTAGAAAAACCATATTTTTATGATTTAGTGTTCTTTCGTCTTAGAGAGGCACCATGAAAAATTTGAAATTTTCTTTTGTATGAAAAAATGAACCGTTTTCGAGAAAATTGGAAAAATCTTTTCCATTTTTATGGGAGAGGGGAAAGTGGGAGAGGGGGAATTTTACCCATTTTCGCAAGGTCGAGGGAAAAAAATTTTAATCTCTATATATAAAATCGTTTAACCTGATTGACTGACTGACTCATCAACGCCCAGCCCAAACCCCTGAAGCTAGAGACTTGAAACTTTCACAGTCGGTCCCAACCAACGCATAGGCGCTCACTAAGGCGGGGTTTTCCGAAATTTTACCCCTAAGGTGGTGAACGGGGGGTAAAGGGGGTTTGGGTGTTTTTCAACTGTGATTTTCGCCATGAATCCTGC
The DNA here is from genome assembly GCA_964034945.1 of Chrysopilus asiliformis. Taxonomy (NCBI): domain Eukaryota; kingdom Metazoa; phylum Arthropoda; class Insecta; order Diptera; family Rhagionidae; genus Chrysopilus; species Chrysopilus asiliformis. Next base: position 94,974,052 of record OZ035962.1, read on the forward strand.
TCAATAGGAGGCTGAAAAGTTTCACTCGGGGGTTTTCGGGGTCGCCGATTTCGAATCCGGTGTTAGATTTTCAAAATTCAAAACGGAAGGTCCTGTAAGGATAACTCAAATATCCTTGTTCCCATTTCTTCCGGGAAAAAATGGCATTAGGGGGTTTTCGAGGTCGCTGATCACGAATCCGGTGTTAGATTTTCAAAATCCAAAACGGAAGGTCCTGAAAGGATAACGCAAATATCCTTTTTCTCATTTTTCCGGGAAAAAATGGCATTAGGGGGTTTTTGGGGTCGCTGATCACGAATCTGGTGTTAGATTTTCAAAATTCAAAACGGAAGGTCCTGTAATAACGTTTTTCCCAAAACTTTTTAAGTTATTTATGGTTTTTTGGCATTCTAAAATTTATACAAAAAACTTTTAGCTGCAAACGACGGGTCTGCTAGTATCTGATATTTCGGCAGGGCATAAGTTTACAATAAGAAAGGGGTTTTAATCAACAAAATAGACTGGCCCTATTCCTGAATCAATTTTGTCTTGAAAACATAAGAAAAGTTTTAATTGCCAGAATTTTCTATGGGACAGGTACAAGAAGTAGTCTGATTAAGTTTTGATGTATGGAAGAGTTATGTCAAATTCAAAACACTTTATAACTTTTTCGATATCAGACAATTTTAAAAAAGTACGAAAAACTTTATTTGAATGGTGGTAAATTAATTAGTTACAAAATTTAGTTATTTGCTAACGCTAGTAGTATATCAGAAGTTGTAAAGGCGAACTTACAAAACAATTTACAAAACAGTTTCTAAACTTACAAAAATTGTAATCATACTAATATATAAAAATGAGTTGGTGTCTGTCTGTCTGTCTGTCTGTTCCTCTTTCACGCAAAAACGGCTGAACCGATTGACTTGAAATTTAGCATGAGTGTCTGTGGTAATTCTGGTTCCAACATAGGCATACGGAAAAGTATCGCGAGGGGTGGGGGGAGTAAGGGGAAGGGGTAAAGTGATTTCGAAACTTAGCTCTTCCCCTATGTTACCCTTTCGGGGGGAAAATACCGAGCCGATTGGGCTGAAGTTTAGCTCCAACATAGACCATCAAAAAAAATATATATTTAAAAAAAATTTGAAAAAACTTAACCCGGCAACGACGGGTATGCAAGCTAATATGGAAATAAAGAAGTATTGTATTTGTATGGGGAACGAAAGATTCGAAGGTTATCCATTTAAAAATTTAACCTTGCCTTTTGGGACAAACTTATCTGTTCAAAATTTCAAATCTCTAGCTGAATTCGGTCGAAATTTATCGTGTTCATGGACAAACAGACAAACAATCGGGCAGATAGACTGACATGCGGAAATCAAAATATTTGTGCATGTTTTTTCCATACTAAAGCCAAAGATCACATTTTTAAAATGTAATTAAAACATCTTTCTGAATGATTGTCCCGTAATCCCGCAAAAACGACTCAATCGATTTCAATGAAATTTCAGTACTTGTTGGAAAAGGATCATATCCTCATATTGATCTCCCCCCTTCCCCTTTTACACGACCCCTCTCCTAGTAACTGTTAACTAATTGAAATGCAGTTTTATTAGATGGGTAAAAAATTTCTCTTAGATGCTCCTGCCACTAAAACATTTGCTCTGAGGAAGGAACTTTCATCAGGTTTTAGCTTTAAAGAATTTCTCCTAAAATCAACAATTAAATGACCCTTGCGATCCCTTCCCCTGCAATCTTTTGGACCTCCTCGCAAGGGAAGGATGGACCTTTTTGCAGGGAAAGGATGGCCCGCGAAGCCATTTAATCGAAATTAGTATTTTATAACCCTGATTTTTAATTTAAATAAATTTACGAGACTTTAAAGGGCTGCATAGATGCTTCATGAAAGGATCAATCTATTTTGGGTGCAGCTCTGGCCACAAATTGATTTTTTATAACTAGTCGCTATATCCCTTCGCGAGCCATCCTTTGAGGTAATTTGCAGTTTATTTCTTTAATTGAAACTAGAAAGTGATCACCAATTTTACTCAAGGAAACAATTCATTGGAATTGATCGAACCTGTAAATCCACCATCGATATTCCGCAGTGAACTTTTACCCAAAATAGCAAGACTTCGCGCTTTTTTGCTAAAGAAATAACAAGAAAGTCAACAAACCGAAACCAAAACAATTTGCAGTGCAGATTTTCGTGGCAAATCTCCGTCTTTTCATTCAAACTGGTTTACGATGCTTTTCTGAATATAAAAAAGGCAGTACGAACTTCTGAATAAATTATGAACCGTGGCGATTAATAAATTCTTAAAGTTCCGTTCTGTCTTATCAGTGGCGAGAATTTTCGAAAAATCGCCATTGATTGAATGAGCTGGAAGGGGGCCCATTCAAATTTGGTTCCACAGAGTATGATGTGTTTTTATTAAAAGCGGAATGGGCAGCAGATGTGGAATATCGAAGGTTTTTACTTTACTTACCCTGAAATGATCTTCACACACGTAAATTTTAGCTGTTGAGACACTTTCCAAATCGTCAAGCGATAAGCCAACAGCCTCAAACCAGTACTTTCGATGGTTTTTTGGCAAATAGATGAATTTCTTGTGCAGAGAGTTTGATGTACAGCCAGGTACGAAGCAGGATAAATTCGATCCACTAATAAAAATCTGGGACCATTTGCTTTCCATTTTCGACGGGCGAAAAAGCACTTTTTATGAGCTTGTTGTCCTGAAATTGGTCAACTATCACTAGTTTTGCTTCTCAATACGTTCTAAAATAACAGAAAAATTGCTAACACTTTTCAAATACGGCAACTAAAGTTTCTTTGACGCGACATTTTCTACGATTTTCACTATTAATTACTTCACACACCACATTAGGCAGCCATGTTTGTGGTGAATTTTTGAATAGTATTGCCAGAGCGTAGTGGTAAGATGGTCTCACACGTCTTGCCAGTAATTCGAATTTCATGGAACTGCAGATAATTTTCACTAATATTTTTTACAGGTGTTTGTCAAACTGTTGTAAAACTCATAATTAAATAAACTGGTCAACGACAGACTCAAAAACATTCCCATGCCAATAAAAAATGTGGTGAATTGTTCACTGTTATCTAGCAGATGTCCTAGTTATCCGCTAAGATTTTCGTTAACTTTTTTGTGCCTCGGCTAAAAAGTTCCTAGGCTGAGAATGCGCCTGGACTAATTAACGATTTTAAATTTAAAATTAAATAATTATTAGGTACTTTATTTCACACGCTGAAAAAGTTTTACCACGCTGCTTGCAGCTCAATCAAAAACAGTGGGTTTTGATGAAAAAATAAGAAACCCGTTGCGCTGGTATTTCTAAAATTTGTAGTTTTTTGAAATATCACAAAACTGAACAGCGTTTCCAAAGCAGAAATAAATCACCTTTTAATAACAGGATAGCAACGGAAATGTTAAATATATAGCGAAATACTCTCATATCCATTGCCGCGTTTCAAATACTCCTAATTTTTCAGCCTCCTAAAAATGACGGACTTTTGAAATTCAGTTGCCCTGCTTAAAAAACTTCATATCGGAAGCTGCTAATCTATAGAGGTCCGTGCTCTTTTTTGGTTATTAATTTTTTCAGTGAGATTTACTTTTTCAAATTTTAGAAAAGCTAGAATTGCCAGGAGCCATTCGTCAAATACTCTATAAGACCAAATAATTATTTTAAAAAATTCATTTGCTTAAAAAAGAGAGGAAGGAGTGGACCGATTGGATTTTGATGTATGGAAAAATTATGTGAAATCGTATTCTAAACACATTTCATCTTAATAAATTTTTCGATATGGTGCACCATTTTTGAGAAAATCGCAAAAACTTTGCCATTTGCATGGGGGATTATAGGAGTTGTACAACTGTATTTTGATGAGTTATGTAGAATCCTATCATATTTTACAATACAACTCACGGTTTTCGAGAAAATTGCAAAAAAACTGTTTCCAGGAGTTAAATATGTATGGGGGAGGGGTTAACGAATGGTCCGATTCTTCCCATTCAAGAACTTAGCATTCGTATTTATAAGAAACGCAACCGTATAACAGTTCAAGTCCCATCTCAATTCCTTCGAAAGTTATAGTGTTTATGGGTAGACGGACAGACGGACAGACGGACAGACGGACAGACAAACAGACAGATGGGCATGCGGAAATCAAAATCTTTTGTCATCCCAAACCCCCTGGTGTAGTTCATTTTTGTGTTCGACGACTGGTTCCTTGCGTTACAAACGGTATACTAAATCTGATAAATACTTCTATATGATTCTCATATAGAGTATAAAAATTAAGCGATGTTTTTGGTTGACCTGCAGCAGAATTACAAAACTTGCCCTGCGTATGAAAAAAACGTAATAATTTAAACTCATTCCCGGTTGTCAAACCTCAAAATGAAGTTTGATGGAAATTCCAATTCTATGTTTATGTAATTTAGTTAATATTTTTTTAAATTTAAATCGAACTTTGATGTAAGCAAGAATTATGAAATTTTGAACATGTCTTGTCTTTTTTGGACTCCATACAACAGACCATTTTCGAGATTTCCATCTTATTTTTTTCATTCTGTAAAACAAGACGCATTAAAAATTCATGATCGCTTATCTAAGTTTACATCGCTTCGTTATATAGAATATAAAGTCTTGCAAACTTACAGAATATGATTGCATCAATTTATCATTTTATCAAGAAATTTGATTAATTCTACTACTTTAACCAGAATAACCCTTTGAAATAAACCGCCCGATGTTGACAAACCTGTAAAAAGAGAATAACTAGGAATAATTTTAAATAGTTAATACATAAACAAGCCCTTCAATTGCTTTCAAGAATTCATTAAAATTCATGAAGCTTTGTGGAATAGACGTGGATATGCCGATCATAAATTTCTAGATAAAACAATTTTGCTCTCGTTAAATGGAGATGTAGTTTTTTTTTAAATCTTCAACTTTGGTTGCGTGGTTAGAAATATCTTTAGTCCAGTAGCAAAGTTATACAGAGATCATTAAATCGATATTCCTCCAAATATCTTCCAAGACGGTGTCCTGAATCCCTTATTCAAAAACACTCAAAGATAAAAAAAGACCTCTGGAATTCTATTTTATTAAAGTTATCTTTAATTTCATTGGCATATGAGTTTATGCGATTTTTCTTGTTTTAATTTTTTACAGTTTTCATTGTTGGCACTCCTTACATTACAATCTCCACAACTTGAGTATTTTGCAACTTCATTTGGTTAAGGCCAACTGGAAAATGGAGACTACGTAAGAAAGCCTCAAGCTGCTAAATGTTGCAAATTCCATAGCACAAAATGAAATTTATGTCTTCGATAGGTCTATATTGAGCTGCATAATTGACATATTGTCTATAAATTATTGTTTTTCGATCAAAACGATGGTTTTAATTTATCGTTCTGCAAGTCCACTTAATCGATCAGCCGTCTGCCAATTTTATGGTAGTCGCCGCGAATAGTTGGCAGTTTCTTATAGGATTCGGTTCTTTGCATGGAGTCTGATTGGTTCCAAGAACATTATCATTCGTGGTCTTTTTGCAATTTTGCCTAGATTATGGTAAATGCATGATTTTTTTACATAATTCTGCATTTGGCCGTCTTGGTATAATTCCACTTTTTATTCAAATTTCATGTCCGTGCATGGAGTGATTAAGACGAACATTGAAAGGTAAAAAGGCGCAAACTGAAGGAACTGTTGGAATATATTTTCTACGCAAAAGGAGACGCTGACAAAAATTAACCAATCGACTTTACGATAAAGATTGAAGGAAAAAGTTATCATTTTCATAACTTTTTCTTTTTGGAATTTATAAAACAAATCGATTTGCTTCATTTAGTTATTAACTTTTATTCAATTCGTTTACCTTTAAGATCACCTTTGATCTCAATACATATATCAATTTTATATTTTTTAAATACTCGTATTGTTGAAAAATTAATATACCCATAACAGAATTGTGCCGCAGGTAAAAAAATTATAATTTACAGCAATCCCTTGGCAAAGTAGGGTATGTTTTGTATATATATCAAATACTTGCTTTTCAGCGTTCAATAGATACTTATACAGTGAAACCTGTATAAGCCGGACCCTAAATAAGACGGAAACCTGTCTAAGCCGAATATTTTTTAAAGTCCCGTGATTTTGACGACCTTTTTCAACACAATATGAACCTGTATAACGACACGGTAAACTTCAGAACCAAATTGAACTTAAATTTGAACCAAGTACTCGATTTTAAGACCAAGTAGCGAAAAATTTACGATTGTCTGTTATACCAGCCCTGGTCATACATGCCTTTTTTGTACGAAGCCGTTATCAGTAAAGTATTTTTTACCAACTAAAACTGAAATTTATACAGAAACAAGACATAAAAACTACATTCGCAAACATAGTGAAAAATCTAATGCAAAAACTATAAATTGTTTTTCCCTTTCTTGGTCAGAAAGTCTTTCATAATAAGAAGATTCCTTGGATTATTCACGGAAACTTATTCTGTAAATTAATCTGTAATTTGCCTCCCTCTGGGTGCGCCACTGCTTTAACAAATGCAACTGATTAAAATCTAAAAACGTAAAATAATGTAAATCATACTAATGTATAAAAATGAGTAGGTGTCTGTCTGTCTGTCTGTTCCTCTTTCACGCAAAAACGGCTGAACCGATTGACTTGAAATTTGGCATGGTTGTCTGTGGTAGTTCTGGTTCCAACATAGGCATACGGAAAAGTAGCGCGAGGGGTGGGGGGGAGTAAGGGGAGGGGTAAAGTGATTTCGAAACTTAGTTTTTGCGCTATGTTACTCTTTCGCGGGGAAACTACTGAACCGATTGGCCTGAAATTTGGCATAGATGTTCGTCGGGGGTCCAGCCCCTACAAGGATCCATTAAAAAGTAGCCGAGAGGTTGGAGAGTAAAGGGAGGGGTAAAGTGATCTCGAAACTTAGCTCTTCCTCTATGTTACCCTTTCGCGAGGAAACTACCGATTGGCCTGAAGTTTAGCTCCAACATAGACCATCAAAAAATATATATATTTGAAAAAAATTTGAAAAAACTTAACACGGCAACGACGGGTATGCAAGCTAGTTGGATATAAAGCATGAAAAAAAATTACTGCTGTGTATTTTAATACTTTGTAACGAATATTAATGCCTTCAGGTGAAATCTTTTAATAATACTCTACAATATCAGTCAATTTATTAATTGCAGAAACACTAATTAAACGATTACAGTCTTTAATATTCTTATTATTTAAAAAATGAAACATAATTTTATGGAATCATGTTGAAACGATGTCTAGGGGTGGTTTGTTTTATTTTTTTTTTTCATATAAAATATTTAATCTACGAGTAAGCCAAACTGTTATTTTGATTTTCTTTTTTTTAAACGGCGATAACGATGCTTGATGATGCAGATTTTATGCACATTACGAAAACCTCCTGCGTCTCCAATAAATCGGCCACCCATTAAGAAATTATACGCAATACGGACTTAATTATTGTCCCCAGCGATTTTGTGAAAATTTTTCATTCAATTATAAAACACGATATGCAAATTAATTACCTACATTGCCGTTACTATTAAAATTGATCGAAAAAGTGCCCGTGGTAACACTTTATAAAATTCAAAAATTTATCCTCGAGCCTCCTAGATATTTTAATCAAAGGTCAACTGTGGCTTTACGTATACCCAGTTTTATTAAAATTATGATTGTTTTCTCATTAAATTTATATGAAAATCAGTACCTTGTTTTTAATACGATTTTGTACATGAATTACTGTTTATTACTTCATTAAGATTTAGTATTTGTCTTTGTAATAATGCTTTGTTGTTAATTTAATGTCTATATTAGCAAAAAAAATCAAAAATTTGAACTTTTCACATTTATTACCTATAGTTAATACACAAAATATCAGTTGTGATCAACACGAAACTTTCCTCTGCAACATTTAGTTTCGGAAAAAATACGTAAAAATATATTTTTTCAAATATCTTAAGATCCGTTAATGATACGTAAAAATCGGAAAAGGAAAAAATGCAGGAAATTTTATTTTCTTTGAATTTGGTTATATTCATTTTTTCATAATAGCGCATAGTTTCCGAGAAATTTTCAAAGCACTTATTTTTTTTTATGTAAATACACTCTAGAAAATTTTATTGTAATTTTACCCCTATTATCGTAGGAAACCATTTTCCTACGATAATAGGGGTAAAATTACACCGAGTCGTAATGGCTTAAAAGCTATGCATTTTTACTCATTTTGTGGCGTACAAAAGCCACTTTTAAGGGGGAACTTTAAACTAAAAAAGAAGTAAAAGTACAATACTGGTGTAATTTTACGACATGGATGTTTAAAATTACCACATTTTTGTTGTAATTTTCCTCCTATTTGGTAGCAAAACCGCGTCTTAAAGGTGTAATTTTACGACATTTTTTGTTTAAAAGTACACCGAAAATGGTATTAGAATTTCTCGGCTTATAGGTCTGCAAAAACAAAAATAATACAACAAATTATTATATTATTTTACGGATGTTTTCACATCCAAACTCCCCCCCAACAGGTCGGGCATGTCTGCCCTGAAAACCCATGTGGCAGGCGCCACACAGGATTTTGGTAGAGTAAAGCTCGATTCGAGTATTTATACTCCGATTCCACAAACCTTATGCGAATTATAAGGTTAAGGTTAAATTGTCCGTACAATAATGTAAAAATACCCTGCGAGCGTGTTTTTACACCAAAATGAGAGTAAAAATACGAATATTGGTCGAAATTTTACGTAAGGTTTAAAATTACCCTATTTCTAGTGTAAGATTAATGTTTTTTTGGGTGAGTTTACAACTTAAATGGTGTGCGAGCTAAATTCTGATTTTTTTCGAAATTTTACGACGTTTTTGCAAATTTACCCCGTTTGTACCCCATTTTTCGGTTTAAATTCAAATTCATTTTCTACAGTGTAGACCGTATTTATGGTGTGTTCGACAGGCTAATCGGTCCAAATTTAGCTTTAAGGTGTTAAATAAAAGCATCAATTTATCTTTTGTTGTTTTATTCTAACTGCTCAACGTTTTGGTCACGATGGTGACCATCTTCAGGAGCCTTATGTAAATTATTTATTGAAAAATTGCATGTCGTGTTTATGCTATTGCTAGCGTAAAACAACAACGTAAAACAACAAAAGATAAATTGATGCTTTTTATTTATTTATTTATCAACAGGTAATGAGAACCAACTGACTATAATAATATTACAAGAAATAATAGTAAAAAATAAATTTCTATACAAAATATACAAATATATATTACACTCTACATAATTTAATCTTTACAGCATTTTTATTGCTATGAAAATCAATGCTGTCAAAGTTTTCATTAAAAAGTCTGGACATGTTTGACATGGGCTCGAAACGACCATAATTTGTTTTGTGATAATCTATATAAATAAATCGTTTATTTCTCTTGGCGCGAAGATGAGAATCGATTTTTATTGAGTTTAATAAGTGCGGCGAGGAAATATTTCCGGACAGTAAATCGTTAATAAATAACACACAAAAAATTTCTCGTCGTCTCATTAGTGACGACATGTCAATAAGTTTAAGACGTTCTTCATAAGGAGGTAAAATTAGAGAGTCATTCCAGGGTAATTTATGTAGCGCAAATCTCAAAAAACGTTTTTGAACTGCTTCAAGGCGCGCGATATTATTTTGGTAAAAAGGCATCCAAACAATGCATGCGTACTCTAAAATCGGTCGAACAAATGAGCAATACAAAACTTTCAAAACATACGGATCAGATATTTCTCTTGACCAGCGTTTGACAAACCCCAACAAAGAATTTGCACGATTAATAACTTCATTAATATGAAGTTGGAAGTTTAATTTATCATCAAGAGTAAAACACCCAAGTCATGAACTCGATCTGTTTTCTTGATTTTAGTGCCATCTAATATGTAATCGAAGTTTAAGGGTGACTTCTTACGACTAAATGAAATAGCTTTACATTTGGCTACATTTAGAACTAAACCATTTTTAAAACACCATAAACAGAAAACATTTAAATATTCTTGTAATACAAGAGAGTCATTTAAATTAACAATGATTTTAAACAATTTTAAGTCATCAGCGAAACCAAGAGACAACGGTACAATTAAAAAAATATCATTTATAAATAAGTTAAAAAGCAAAGGACCGAGATGACTACCTTGAGGAACCCCAGATAGTACATCAATTTCATCAGAAAGAGTTGACTTAAAACTGACTGTCAAATATCTTTTGTCAAGGTATGATTTGATCCAGCGAAGTAAAGAAGCTGGAAACCCAATTCTTTTCAGCTTAAATAAAAGCATATTGTGCGGAAGTTTATCAAACGCTTTGCTGAAATCCGTATAAATGCAGTCGACTTTTAACACCTCTTAAGCTAAATTTATACCGATTAGCCTGTAGAACACACCATTAATTTTTTTTAAATATGTTGAGAACCGTTAGAGATACGTATAAATCGTTAAAGCAAGAAATATAGAAAATTTTATTTGCTATAAATTTAATTATATGCATTTTTTCATACAAGTTCATAATATTCGAGAGATTTTCAAAAAACTGATTTTTTTTCAAATATCTGGAGAACCGTTAGAGATATAAAACAAACCATTAAAGCAAAAAATGTAGAACATTTTATATCCTTTTATTTCAAGCGCGCATAGGTTCCGAGAAATTTTCAAAATTCTGCATTTTTTCAAAAAAGAACTAAACTGATTGTCCCTGAATTTGTATTTGGCAAATCGTTTTTAATATACAAAATTTTCTTTCGGTTTTTAAAAAATTTTATACAAGAAATTTTGTTGGCGAGCTTAAAATTCTCAGTTTTTATGTACTGATCTTTATATCTTTGATATTGTTTTTGACATAAAATATATTTTTCCTCCAAAACAAATTTTTTGCTGATTTTTTTCGCTTTCGGAAATTGAATTTTTTCCTGCAATTTGTCAAAAACATTTATCACACTCCTTAAATTTCACTAAAATTGTATTACGGTACAATCTTTTTGAAGTATACTTATCTTTTATTGTAAATAATTGGATCATTATTGGATTACTTGTCTATCTTAATGAGACAAAATGAAAACCAGCAATAAACTTTTATCTCAATAAATGCAAACATAATGCAACATACGTTTATTCAATATGAACGAGTATACATATATACCGCTCTCTTGAAATATTAATATTCTTTTATTATGATATGTGGAATCAAATATTGTCATGATGCAAGTGCATACTGCGTTCATTAAGAGGCATTCATTCGTTGACGGCGGTATTTTTATTCTGATTAAAGGGCAATAAAGGAATTTGGGTTCCGTGGGGAGAATATACGTTTAGAAGAAACTACAGAAAAGTATATCAAGTTTATAGGTAGGACTTCAAATCGGTAAGGGGACAGCGAAAAAAACCCCGATAAAAAGAGAACGGATGAACCGATTTGCTTTAAATTAAAATTAATTTTAAGTATATATTCATGCTAGGGAGTGCATCCAATAAAATATTTGTCGTAAGATTGGTGCTAAGGAGAGAGGTTAGAAATGAAAAATTACTATAAAATAAAATCCGACATACCAATTTTCAACCATTTCAGAAAATATTATTAATTTTGAAGTTTTTTAACAATAAACTCTGTCAAAAAATATGTTTTTCTATCTTATTTTTTTGTCTCATTTTTTTTATTAATAATATATCATATACTAGATCGCTCGATTTGCTGTCTCAAATGGTCCCATTTCAATACAGTTCAGTGAATCAAAACGAGTCGAGTAAGAGCAAGATAACCGTATGAAAATAAATATAGTTCTCTCGTTTAAACCGTGAGCTGTCAAAGGAAAATAGACTTTCGGAATGGTGTTGGCGCCTAAAGTTATTTGTTTGCGCCTAAAGTTAGTCTCAAACTTATGAAATTTGAATTTCGCGGCAAACTTAATTTGAATTTCGCGACCTTATACAGTTCAGTGGATGCGTTCAAGTACGATAAAGAGGGAAATACTTTTGGGACCATTTTTCTATGGTGACAGTTGTTCTATGTTATATAGTTCTGTGTAATATATATATACTTGACAACCACCAAGTTGTGAAAGCTTCATTTCTTTTTTAAAATGGCTTATCAAAACATTTAAAAACTAATAAATGTTTTGATAAACGGACACCTTCCAAAACCAGACAAAAGCCTGTGCTGGTGATAGGTTGCCAACCCTTACAAATGTTGCGATTACATTCATGATTCGCAATTCATTTGAACTGTACCAATTTTTATTAGTTTAAACTGTAAGAGCAGCAGTGATAAAAATTGGTACGAAACCTCAATTTAAGAGGCGATAATTTCTCTCTATTGTGGAAAAGTTGTGGCAAAAGAAGAGAAGTTTCCAAGTTTACAGGATGCTTATTTCATCCGTTAAGACTTTTGTGTCTCGAAAAAGATTTTAAATATCTTAATAATAATTTCATCAATCTTTTTTTCCTTTCCTTAATTCGGCCCTGTTCAAGTAACACATGATAAAATACTTCAATATCATTCGATAAAAATGTACAAAAACTCCATTCATTATGCGCTCTGCTCAATTTATACTCGTATGCTTTATAGAAATTACCAGTCAGTGCTCTTAAGACTTGGATTGTATAGCCCCAACTGCAATAATCCGCCGCATATGGGGCTCAAGTTCCAGCCTCTTTCTGTGGGGCTAATCGAGATTGAATGCCCGGGCTCAATTTTTCCGTTGTGGTAGTGGTGCAGGCCCCATCTAGAATCACTCGATAGCTAACTAAACTCAATAACGGCCCAATCGCGCCAGTCGTCGTTTTGATTAGGTTGGATTTGGTTGGCTCTATTGACTCGGCGCACAGCAAAACTTTTCGACTTTCCCTCTAGGCCCGTGTGTGTGTGCGTAAGACGGACTTATGGAACGGATACGGAAACGGTCGTAATAATAGGCATCGCTAAAAACCAGCCACACGCAATTAACGCACCCCAATTCAATTTACGTCGACTTCGGGCAACGTCATATAAATTTTAAATTAACCGCCACGCTGTGGTTTTTTGTTTTTTTTTTTTTATCGTTTAATCAATTTATCAATTAGTGAGCTTTAATCGAATTTCGGGTACAAATCAGAAAGTTCAAATCGATTGACTCGAATCGTTAGCTCAGATCGAGTTGAGATTGTAACGTTGGTTGGGGGTTTTTTTTTTGTTTCGACAGTTTGTTTCACTCCTTCGAACAGGTGACGATCGATGGTATTACTTACATGTTAATTGATCATAAGCAAAAGGTGTTTTTATACTACCACTGATCTCACCTGGCGCGATACGCGTGCTCTGTCCGCTGTATGTTTTTGGTGCGGTGTCCCAAAATAAAGTCTCTTTATCGCTGTGCAATCAAATTGAAGTTGGCTTCAATATTTTCTGTGCTATTTTCGTAATTTATTAATTAAAATATCGAGTGCGATCGGACCTGAGCACTATTGTAGCTTTGAGAAGGTTAAGCTGTGCTTGAGTGTGAAACGTGATCTGGAATTTAATGTATTTTAATTCAACTCTCAGTTTTTATGAAATTGAAAGTTTTTGTATTGGATTTTGTTTGTTATCCACTCAACAACATTCAGACCAGACCAAGCCTCCAAGAAGATTTTTTTCATAGTCGCGGAGCCACAAAGCGCTTAAAACGTGGATAAACATACACAATTCTTAATATAATATTTATCAGGTGAGTCATTATAGTTTTTGTTGTTTCACATGTAAAAATCGATTGTTTTTGAATTTTTATTCTTGCACGTCAGCTCGAATTCTTTAAGATTGTGACACTGTTTCGCTGTTTCTTGTTTCCACAATTCAGTTCAAAAATTCGAACTTGACATTTTATTCCATTCCTCTGTCTGCCGCTTTTTTCTCGACAATTTTTTAAGGTCTCTTGAAATTGCTGTAATGCGGGATTTAAAATTCATTAAATTTCCTTTCACTGCAATCTTAAGAAAAAACAAAGAGTTGAAAAAAAACTCGGTTCGTAACGTTGTGCTGGGTGTGTCGAGTATTTCAGTGTTTTTCATAAAATTAAAGTTTAAACTCGAAAAAAAATCATCACATTATACATTTTTGCCGAAATTCGCAGTTTTCTGTATTTCGTTCAGTGTTGATTATTTTTTTGTCAAGAAAAAGTAATTTTAGATAAATATACAAATGAAATTTCATTTTGAAAATTTTAGCATTTTCAATCAAGTGACGTTGCTGCTAAGATCAGAAAGAAACTTTTTTAATCCAAATTACTTTTACAAAATTTAAAATACGTTTTTTTATCTTTGTACATAGTATAAAACTTGTATTTACAATAATAAAGGCTTATCGCGTTATATGGTCGTCGATTTAATACTAATTTAAATGATTGGTTGTTTTTAGGAGCTATATTTATAAATATGTACCTCGACGTTACGAGGGCTGTCGCACAGCTACTTCAGAAAGACTTCTGTTTGACAATACATTTAAATTAAAGATTTAACAAAAACAATTGGAATTTCACTTACTTCAAATTAGGGGGACTATATAAAACTAGAGTGTAGCCACCGTGAACCCCATGTCCGTTAAAGTTCTCAAATTGTCGGTTGAAATTTTAAATTTTTTGGTCATTATCACAGATTTGAACGAAGAATGTTTTAAAGTTTTCATCTGTCAAGGGCTTAAAAAAATTTAAATAGAATAATTTAAAAAAACTGAAATCTAAATAGATTTATTCAACAAAATTTTCGACATAAGACAGTTTGAAACTTTTCAAACCGTCCTATTTAGTGGTCGTTTCTACCAATAGTTTTTTTTCAAAATTCAACCCCCTTCCGCCGGTACTTGCGGACGCCCATGCAATATGCTCTGAAAAATTCATCAAAAAGTCCCGAATTTAATAAATAATCGAGACAGTGGAACCTAGAAACTTAAATACCTTGCTAACTTGAAGTTTTTTCAACATATTTCTATACTAAATCAATCTCGCTATCTTGAAATTCTCGATCACTCGAAATTTTTACTGACTCCCGTCAGAGTTATCGTAATTTGACTGTTTCATTTTATTCAATTTTTTATACCCGTATGGTGAAACTAAAGGGTATATTAGATTTGCCTTACCGTTTGTAACGCCAAGATCCCGTCATCACAGAAAAAAATGAATTACCCCAGTGTATGTAGAATGACAAAAAAATTGAATTTTGCATGTCCGTCCGTCTGTCCGTCTGTCCGTCTGTCCATCCGTCCGTCCGTCTGTGGCGCGGATTGCGGGTAGGGAAGGGATGCCAGCAAAACATCGAGGTATCGTTGAAAAATATCGAGTTTTAACCTCGATGTTGAACAGGCCAATATATCGAGGTATCGATGTTGCTATCCACGATGTTAGAACATTACTCTTCATAAAATTAGTAGAGAAACTATTTTTAGGACTAGAGGGACTAGTTTTTAGATAGATTTAATATAGCCACTCAAAGATTTGTTTGAATTTTCTTTGGTATCAATTTTCGGTTTCATCTTTCTAGATTTCGCAAAAAATACCAGAGGTAGCCATGAAATTTTACAGAGAAGTTTGATCCTGATGTGGAAATCCGTTAACCGGAAGTAACCAAAACGGCGGCCTTTTAAAAGCTACGATTTCGTTTTTTTGCGATTTATTCCGAAACTAACCATTTTCCAGTAGTCTTATGTATTACAAAACTTGGAGACAATAAAATTTGCTACATTTATGTATTTTACTAGAACTCCGTATCTCAAGCCGTTATGAAGATATGCCGGTATTTAAAAAAAATAGTTTTTTGCGAATATCTCGAAAACTAACGGGTTTTTCGTGGTTCGACGTATAAGAAGAATTAAAACCGTGTTTATTCTACCTGGGTGCACTCCACCCACAGTAGAGCATCCGCCAGGTGGCTAAATTATTTATTAAATTTATCTTTTTCAAAACATCGGATATATATCGATGTTTTCAGGACGATGTTTTTTGACATCGATGTCGCCTTAAAAAAACATCGATTTTCGATATATCGAAGTTTTATGAACGATGTTGCATCCCTAATTGCGGGCGCACGGATTGAGCTAGAGACTTGAAATTTTACGCAGATTCGTTTTTCGCAAAATGCAAGGCTAAGTTCGTCAATGGGCAAAAATGGACCATTAGAACGAAACGAAAATGTTTTTTTGTGAATATCTCAAAAACGGTGCATCTTATGAAAAAAGTGTAAGAACAAAAGTTATTTAGGATATGATTCTACATAAAACTCCCATACATCAAAATCCGATTGGAATAAATTTTAAAAAATCTTATTGGAAAATTTGACTTCAAAGTGGAATTTTGATATAACTGTTCACCGTTCACTTAAATCACCATACGGGCTTTAAATAATTGCCAGATTGGCAATTATAGCTTTTGTTATGTTTGTAATTTGTCAAATGAATTTGTTAATATTTACGTAATTTACATTTATTACATTCATTTGTTTCGAAAAACAAACTTTTATTACAGAAGTTTTTTACGCATAATTAGAGAAAATTACTCGCTGTAGATTGGATTACCTGAAATTACAAAATTCCGAGACATTTAATAACTCATGTAAAGTGTTAATATTTACAAAAAAAAAAAGACTTCGCATTCTCTTGGATTTAATTTTATTTTCTGTCGAGTGAAATTCAATATGGACGAGCTAAAGGGTAATAACGTGATAAAAAAAATGTTGTGCTAAGATTAGATAACTTCTTCTAATCGCATTAGATAATTTTTTTGATAATATATACACAGTCTCTTGTGAGCAAAATAAAAACATAAACAAAACTATATTTTGTTTATCTCAATCATATAGTAATTACAATGCCAATTTCCGTGGTAGAATTTGTAATCAAAACAAGTGAAGTATCACAGCTTTTTGCAACACTGTATTTACATGTAGTGATTAGACTTTGTTATTTCCTAAACTTAACCCAAATGTAGTGTTGACGAAGAGTGATTAATTTCAAAAAAGGTGAAATGTAATTATATTCACATTTTGATAAAAACTCTCGTTTTTAGTGAAACATGTGTTCTAGGCAAAAATGTAGAGAATTATAATAATTTTCCATTAACTGTTCCAGAGTAAAACGGGAAAAACGAACAAATTAGAAACACCCCCTCCCCTTATCTACGCCCCTGCTCAGTATTTCGTATAAGAAAGTAAAACATAACAAAAGCTATAATTGCCAATCTGGCAATTATTGAAAACCCGTATAGTGATATTCGTATCAAAATTCAAACAGTTGTACCAAAATTCCACTTTGAAGTCAAACTTTCCAAAAAGATTTTTTTAAATTTATTCCAATCGGATTTTGATGTATGGGAGTTTTATGTAGAATCATATCCTAAATAACTTTGATTCTTTGACTTTTTTGATAAGATGCACCGTTTTTGAGATATTCACAAAAAATTTGTTCGTATGGGGGGTACGACCCCCCCTAATGGTCCATTTTTGCCTATTAACGAACGTAGCCTTGCATTTTACGATAAACGAATCTGCGTAAAATTCAAGTCTCTAGCTCAATCCGTGCGCCCGCAATCCACGCCACAGACGGACGGACAGACGGACGGACAGACGGACGGACATGCAAAAATTAATTATTTTTATCGTTCTAAACACACTGGTGTAATTCATTTTTGTGTGTGATGACGGGATCTTGGCGTTACAAACGGTAAGGCAAAGTTAATATACCCTTTGGTTTCGCCATACAGGTATAAAAACAAAACACATGTAATTCTTTTAAACGGAAATTCATGGTAATTACTTAACGTTACCTATAAAAAATTATAGTTTTAAATCGATTTGTCCAATAAATCCTTTCTTAACATGAGATCTCTTAATTACTTTTTATACGGCATTTAAAATTCAACCTGAAATGTTAAAGCAATAAAAAAAATTGAAACCCTAAAACCTATTTAGATAATAGAAACCTGAACGACAGAAAGCTACGAAATTGAACACTTTTGGGTTAATATTTTTTTTAAAATGTGGTGATAATTGAATAGCGATATGTAATGAAATCTGAATACATATCATTTTCGGTTTTATATTACTAATGCTTATTGCTCACGTGATTAAAGTGGTTAAGCATTTCTATACTCTATTTGAGAATTATATAGAAGTATATTAGATTTATTAAACCGTTTGTAACGCATCGAACCAATCGTCAGTCCCAAAAATGAACTACACCAGGGTTTTTGAGGTGACAAAAAAATTTTGATTTCCGCATGTCCATCCCATCCCGTGGACACCATAACTTTGGAAGGGATTATGCTATAGACTTGAAACCTTTTACAGTTTCGTTCCTCGTAAATAGCAAGACTTGAACGGGCAAATCCGGACCATTCCACCCCCTCCTCCTCTCCCTCTTCCTCACCATCTGTTTCTCCCTCCCGCTCTCCCTCCCTCTTCCCTTTCTCTTCCTCTTCCTCTTCCTCTCAATCTGTCTCTCTCCCTGCCCGCTCTCCCAACAGTTTTTGCAATTTTCTCGAAAACGGCGAGTCGTATTGAAAAGTTTATGAAAATAAAATGTGTTCAGAATAGGATTTTATATAACTTATCCATACATCAAAATCCAGCTAGACTAATCCTTCTCCACTCTCTCATGCAAATCGCACTTTTTTTAATTAAAAATTGTGTCTGTCCTCATGTAGAGTATTTGTCCCTGGCAATTGTAGCTTCTCTTATGTTTCTACTAGAAAATAGGTGACAAAATACTTTTTATAGTACTCAATTTTTTATATCTTTACCACCAATTTGCTCCCCATTCGACTTTGAACAAAACATTGCGTTCGTAATTTCACTTATATTATAATTCAGTTGATGCCTCATTAAATTTTCTAAAGTGTCACACAGAATATCTATTATTTGATTATGCAACAAAATTACCTAGAAAATAAGTTGTAAATTAAAAAAAAACATTTTGTGTCATTCTGGCAATATTTTTTTTTTTTTTGCTATTCATTACACGTTGTTACCCGGCCAGTATTAAAGGGTTTAATATTTTACAGCTCAAGACGATTTTTATAAACAATTTTAAGAAACACACTAGGAATCAATATTTCATTCACGCCATTGCTGAAACTTTTCAATTAAACTTGTGTTCAGAATACTAAATAAAAACATATTAACACTAAAAAAAAACAGTCAATGGTGATCGTAAACTCGCGCATTACGAATCCAAACAGCAAAGCAAGTTTCTGTTTTCCTCTCAGGGAGTTCAAAGAGTTTCTGCACGTATGTCGCCTTTATGATGGATAACAGTCGCCGTTGGTTTATGTTGAAATAATTGCAATAAATAAACATAAGTAAGAAGTTGGCAAAGTATTAAAAACTATTAGATTTATACTGAAATTGTGCTAGCCTGACCATGGCGATCGTTTGTAAAATCAATAAAATGGATCAATGGATGGCGATATATGGATCGATAGTAATAGTTTCACTGTTGCAATTTCTTTTGCCGTTTGTTATTTGCTACTAGAACTTGCAACTTGACTTAATTTAGTCTCAAATGTCTTTGATCGCAATACAAATTGATTTATTTTCATTTAATTCCACTTAGGTTTTAACGTTTTTATTAATGGCGCATTAGAGACACTTTAAAAATTTAATTAGCCATCAAATTACGTTGAAATAGAATTGACAGTCTCTAAACACTCCAGTTAATTGTTTAAATTGAAAAGGTTTACAGGGATTTGTTGAAACAATTTGAAATAAGAAATTTCAAAATTCAAGAATATTCATTATCTATAGTTCAATGATTGATGAATAAATTTTATTGTGTGTTTTTTTTTTTTTTTTTGAGACCGCAATAATCAGTCTATTGCCGGCGTACTCTGATTATAAGCACCTCATGGTACATTTCCATCAACATGTGTTGAAAGGATCCTCAAAGTTTTATCGATTCCAAGTTCCATTGCAATCAATTAGGGCGTTTCTACACTAAAAAGTAACAAGCAGATAAATATGTACCAATTTTTGAATTAGTATCAAGAACTGTAGGAAAAGGAAAAGAAACTTGCTTTTAGAATTTTTCGTAGAACATCCTATTTTCATACCCGTATGGTGAAACCAAAGGGTATATTAACTTTGCCTTACCGTTTGTAACGCCAAAATCCCGTCATCGCATACAAAAATGAATTACACCAGTGTGTTTAGAATGATAAAAATAATTAATTTTTGCATGTCCGTCCGTCTGTCCATCTGTCCGTCCGTTTGTGGCGCGGATAGCGGGCGCACGGATTGAGCTACAGACAGAGTTGTATCAAAATTCCAGTTTGACGTCAAACTTTCCAATAAGATTTTTTTAAAATTTGTTCCAATCGGATTTTGATGTATGGAAGTTTTATAAAGAATCATATCCTAAATAACTTTTGTTCTTTGACTTTTTTGATAAGATGCACCGTTTTTGAGATATTCACAAAAATCGTTTTCGTTGGTATGGGGGATACCCCCCCTAATGGTTCATTTTTGCCCATGAACGAACTTAGCCTTGCATTTTACGATAAACGAATCTGCGCAAAATTTCAAGTCTCTAGCTCAATCCGTGCGCCCGCAATCCGCGCCACAGACAGACGGTCAGACAGACAGACAGACAGACAGACGGACAGACGGACGGACAAGCAAAAATTAAATATTTTTATCATTCTAAACACACTGGTGTAATTCATTTTTTTGTGTGATGACTGGATCTTGGCGTTACAAACGGTAAGGCAAATCTAATATACCCTTTGGTTTCACCATACGGGTATAAACATTATAAACAGGACGAATATTACTTTTGTGGGTTCAACCACTTTCAAAACGAATCAACGATTTTGTACGCTAAAAACAGACCCAAATGTTCAAAACTTGAAGAGCTAGAAAAAATACGATTTGGAAATCCCCCAAACCCTTTTAATTTCAATGTCAAATTTTTAATTCAAATTTACATATTTACAAAAAATTCAAAACCTCTAGCGACATTAAACAAAAAGTACTATTTTTCACATTTACTTCGATGGAATAACCAATTTTTTGCTTTTTTCCTAAAAGTCTTACGCTTAAAACTAAACAAATCAAGACAACAATTTGTTAATCACATACGAAATTTAAACGGCTTTTGCCAGAATTTACGATGGACGATGATGGCTTTATTTGTACTTTTGGATTGACTTTTAAGAAAATATTTGATCAATGGTGTTCGTCTATCGAAAATGCGTCAGCATTGAATCAACAATTTTCTTTGATAAACAAAGTAAAATGAATCTATTAATTTTATGTTCTCAATGAACAGAAGGTCGTCCAACCGTTAGATAAAAATTTATCGCTTGCTATTCTGATACCATGTAGTCATATGTTAGTTCTAATAAAGATCACATGTTAATTAGTAATTTTTTAGAATAAATTAAGCAATTTTAACGTTTCAAATATGGTACAAATTTATCTATTTTTGGGGATGAACTAGTATATATCATTAATTTTGTGTTATATTTTGACGAAAAAACTGTATTTGTGAATTAAATTTTTCACAAAAAAATACGAGTGATTCCTACAAAAAATGGAAAATTATGGCAACATGGAATTGTATAGTCACAATACATTTGAGCACACGTTCATTATAATTAGGCAATCGTTACCACAAAATTTCAACTTTTCCCATTATGATAGGAATGACTCCCATCCAGTTTTTCCGTCTAAATAAGCACAGAGATTGTAATTATGAAAATATTCTTTAAAGTTTGTTTTATCAAAATCAGCAAGTTATTCTAAAAAAAATCTTAATGTCATAGATTGAATTTTCACCTACAAAGAAATTGCGTTTTTAATTTCATCTGCTATAGAGGGAAAGTATTGTATTCATGACAGAGACCGATTCGAGAATAGGGACAGATAGAAATTTTCTTATCAGTACGAAATCCGTTTCAGAATAAATTGTGAGCTTGGCCGTGCATCTATCTGTCGGTCTGTCTGTCTGTAAGTCTGTCCACTTACATAACTCAAGAGCACACTGAGCTAGTGGCTTGAAATTTTTTGCAAAAGAATTTTACGAAAATCGTAGTTTTCTATCAACTTTTGGAAAAGTAACGTTACGAGTTAAGGCGTTTTCAAAATGAACGTCATTTGACGCATTTTGGTAGAAGGTGTACCACATACGGATCTTCAAAACTAGAGGATTGCGGAGAAAAATATAATGTATATTATAATGAATAATTAAAAATCACAAAAAATTGTCGAACAAAAGTTCTATTCTTTTCTAGGGATTTGCAATTAAAATCGTAATTTTGACGTATCTGGTAGTTCTAGTGTTAAGAACCAATTTCAGTTAACTTGTAAATAAAATTGGCAAATAAATCAAGATTAATAATTTATAATGGCTTTTGGGTTCTTCAGCATGTTTCGTTTTATCAATATTGGTCAACCATATTTAAGTCATTATCAAATGAAGTATTCAAAAAAAATCTACCACACGTCATTCTACTGAAATCAATGGCTTTTCGTAAATTAATATTCTCTAAGATAACAAATGCCGAACTTTTCAGTGAATATAGTAGCCATAATTGCCATTTAATATTAAAAGAAATCGAAGTTATTTTATTTAGTCTTTACAAACTGAAAATTTTATTTCAAAAATCATTATTCTATTTCATTAAGCAACTTCATTTGAATTCTATATCCAAAAAAATACACGCTACACATTTAATCGTCACATATCAAAAATTAACACAATTGATCTCACATTACAATTTTCATTTGAATTTGAAGTCTAACTTATTATTTGTATACAATTTAGTGTTAATTGCAACACAATTTCTTTTAATTTCTGACATATTTCCGCCAGCTGGTCATATAGAAAAAGTCAAGGCTACCAATTGTGTGTACGTTTTCGCATTTCTTTCTTTTGTTAAATGCTGAAAATCATTTTTTTTCTACTACAGTTAAGTCAATTAAACAAAAAAGTGGTTAATTAAACCATTTTCATACTAAATATCATTAACACCGCCGACTGTTAAACCTG
The DNA here is from genome assembly GCA_964034945.1 of Chrysopilus asiliformis. NCBI lineage: Eukaryota > Metazoa > Arthropoda > Insecta > Diptera > Rhagionidae > Chrysopilus > Chrysopilus asiliformis. The sequence goes on from OZ035962.1 coordinate 94,997,103, forward strand.
TACAAACAAAACGGGTTAAGAAACGATAACGATTGTATGTGATAAAACTCATTTGAATAGCAGAAAAAAGGAAATAATAGTCGTACATGTGATAGCATTTTTATTACAATAAGCTAATTTGGAATTTTTCCAAGTTCTGTTCAAATTGCTTTCGATAATGATAGCTACACGAAAAACAATTGAAAAAACGACTTTATAATAATTATCTACTCTTTTGTAATATATTTAATACTTATTTGTCCTCAAAAAAACTCTTTTAAAACAAATTAAATTTATTTTAAGTAAAAAGTGCTCCAATTTCGCCCCATGTTCGACCTCTAATACTTCTTTTCAGAGGTGCAAAATTTGTAAGAAAACTGGAAAGTAAATTTTTATGGATGAAAATTTCTTTAATTTTTTTTAACTTCTAATATCCCAGATATTTTATTTCCTTTATATTTTTTACTGGCCAAACCCGGTTTCAAGATAAACTAGTTTAACCTGTCCAAACTAGTTCGACCTAAGCGTCTTTGTCCAGTATTACACTTGGCTTATTTAAGCCGGCAACTTTTGGGCTTAATAAGCCAATGTGCATACATTTGTGGCTTAAATAAGCCAATCCTGTTTGCATATGCTACACAAGTTTACATGGGTGTGTGTGGATTCAAACCATTGAAATTGCTGCTGCTCATATACTTCCCAAGATCTTTACCTGCTGACGGTCAGAACGAAAATGATTTCTGCCTACTACTTTTCCCAAACCGGTTCACACGCTTTGCATGTATCCAGATTGTCGATAAGCCATGATTTCGAGTAGCAACTTTTCCCTCCTCAGTCGTTTCTCCCAAAAATCGGCTTAAGTAAGCCCGAAAGTTGCCGTGTGTAATATCGCGCTTAGGATAAACCCAACCACCCACACCCCTTTCCCCAGCACAGTCTCCTCTTCCCTTCCCTAAATACAATATTTTAAAAGGAAGATCTGAAGGAGGGATTCATTTTTTATCTGTACGTTAGTTCACTGCACATTAATTTGGTGAGCGTGCGTTTTTCTATTAGAACGAACTAGTTTGGCCTAGGCCAAGTGGTGCTGGTCCCAGTGATTTCGGGGGTGGCAAATTTTGGTCCATCATTGACAAAAATTAAAATATGTCGGTATATTTCCCATCGTTAGAGTTTTGAGAGAGCGGCCTTTTTGAAATAACTATATCTCAAAAATGGCCTGCGGCCCATTTAATCTCATTTGCAGTTAATTTAAAACATAAAAATGCCTGAACAATGAAGCTATTCATTATAACAAACGTCACAATTTTCAAGAGCTTGTTACATACTTAGCATCAACAAAAAACTATGTCAAATTTTGGAAAACCAAAGATTTTTTTACAATTTAATTTAAAAATTGTTTTGCTTTTACCATTTTTGGTTTCTGTTACCAGTGCTCAGGCAATCATCGTTAACATGAATTTCCAATATTACGTTCTGACATTTTAAATCCCGATTGGACGTCATGCAAAATTACGGATCCATAAACAAAATGTTTTAAATTGTAAAACGCATGTCATTTTACCATATTTGATCAGTACTATTGTGCAAGTTGTTTTGAATGAATGATATTGCGCAGTGTGTACAATGCAACATAAAAACACAATACAGTTGTTAATCATTGATAGCTTGAGAATGTCCCAACATGTAATAACAAAAATCTATTGAACACGATCGCAACATATAATCTACTTAGTCTTTTATCTTTTCTATATACGAATATAGGAATATCTCACTAAACATTGAAAATGCACTACACTTTGGTGCTACCGATGGGTATCGTTATTTTTTTTCGGTCACCTTTATGGGATGTTACTATAATTACACTACTGAGTTAATTGAACAGATATAACTATGTTTTTTTTTTTCTTTCTCAGCAGCGAGATAAGATACAATTATTTATACATATATGTATTAAAGTTAGCATCGAGTCCATTAGGTTGGCTAATCTGACGGGGATTGATCATGAGAAAAATCCCAGATCGTTCTCTGATCCATCTTTGGACCACACAGCTGAGAGATCGAATAACCGATCATTAATCCCCCATGGTTTGCAATTGGTCAACATGTTCACAACTCGAAGTAATTACCATTAAGAAATAGATAGTGAGGGCCCCATCGAACGAATCATTTCTGATTTTCGATGATAATTTCATGTTAATCAATCGCTAACTTAAGCCGACATCGAATTAACAGAATCTAAAGGATGGCACAGTGGCTAAAATGCGACAGTTGGCATTTGAAAAATTTAATAAAACGTCCCATGCATTCGTCCGTCCCGACCATCAGTCAGTTTCCACCTGAATTTGTGAATGATTTCTCATCTATACTAGCTGGCAAATGATCAATCTCTAAACGTTTTTTACTTACGTTCTTTTTTCCTACGTTTTCCACATTTAATGATCTTTTTATAGAGATGGAACGAACGACCACCTTTTTTAACGTATTTTCGATACAAGAGATTGCTGTAAATGGTGTGACCATGCTGTCCCATCAGAAAACATGATCATGCGATTTTTTTCATTATTTGTTGTTTCTACAAATGTTTTGTAACATAAATACCGGCCCATTGAAGTTTATCATTTCAAACATCATTGAATTAATCATATGAGTTTTTCTCACACATAAAGAGAAATTTTTATTGAAAAACAGGAAAAAAAACCACCAGTAAATTGGATTTTATAATTTTAGATTCAGTTAACAAGGATAACTTTTGAATTTTTAAAATAAAATATCAGTTGTAATCGGCACAAAACTTTCCTCTGCAATATTTAGTTTCGGAAAAACATAAATAAAAGATAATCCATATCTAGAGAACCATTAACCCTTAATTTATGAGGTGAAAATCATATGCGGTGAAATCAATGAGGTGAAATCAAATCATGATGAGGTGGTTTCCAATGGACTTGTTCTAATCACATACCAAATCCGTGCTTTTAACTCGGCATACAACACCATACTGTATGAAGGTACTGAAGATTTCAGAGTCACTGTACTGAAAACATGAGAAATAGCAAAGAGAGAAAAATCAATGTGGGTCCACTGGACCCACCTCATCAATTAAGGGTTAAAGGAAAAAATGTGGAAAATTTTATTTCCTTCAAATTTTGTTACATTGTTTTTTTCCCAAAAGCGCACATGTTGTCACATATTTTCAAAAAACTGTGATTTTTCGAAAATATTGTATGGGGTGTACCCGTTATAGTTAACGTTATTTTTTCGAAAGCTGATAGAAAACTACAATTTTCGTAAACCTCATTTAAAAAAAAATTCAAGTCACTAGCTCAACGCGTTCTCCAGTTATTTATGATACGTACAACGGACAGATCGACAGACCACCAGACAGACAAACCGATGCACGAACACCCTATTAATTAATAGGGCAATTCACTCTTGATCGTAGATAGTAAAATCGTAGATTGTACTGTACATCTACGATGGAAAAGTACAACGAAGCGTGAGCAGCGCTTTACTAGAGGTTGTGGGTTTTGTCGTAAATTTTTGACTCTTTTATTTATTTATTTTCTTTACCTAAATTGTTTAAAGCATTTTTTAACTCTTAATTTATACTTAATCATATAAATACTTTAATTTACCTGCTTTTCCAATGTCCATTTTAGAGTTGGCACCAAGTTGACATGTCACAAAACATGCCTTAACCTCACTTTATTAGAAGTACGACAAAAACTACGATTTTACCATACCTTCGGGTGTGCTAAATTGTAGTTTTCGTCGTAAAAAAAATTTGTATGGAGAACTGTCAAAAAACTACGATTTTATTTACGATTCTACGATTCTACGAGTTTACGATTAACTACGATAAAGAGTGAATAGCCCTAATAATTTTACTTGAAACGGATTTCGTACTGATCAAAAATATTCTATCTGCCTCGTTCTCAAGTCGCTTTCCGTGACAAATACAATAGTTTCCCTCTATCGCAGAGGAAAATAAAAACCTTTCAGAGATACGAAGAAAATGTTTCAACTCTTTTTTTAAATAACGTGTTCATTTTTTTTTTTTTTTTCGAAAATTCGAATAAAAACTTTATTAAAACATTTAAGAAAAACTTCAACAAATTTAATTTAATTTACCTGTTTTTGAAATTTATTTAGAAAATTAATGAAAACAAATTCAAGAGAAACTGTTTGTAATTTTGCAGCACATTAGAAACTTAATCTTCTTTGAAATAAACAAACACATGGCTCTCATGTTTTCAAAGCGATTTTCTTTTTTTTCTCTATGGTCATTAACACATTGTTCGTTGCTTGAATTTTGTGAATTTTTACTACAAATATATCCATCAATAATTCTTCTCTAAATCTGTTTTGTAAATTAAACGTGTTGATTGTTTTATTCATATTTGAACCAAATTACACGTCAAATTTTATCTGAAAGAATTTTTATTTAGATTTTCTATCTTTTTTTTTTGAAAGTATTTATTTTTGTGGTGCATTTAAAAGCGAATATGCTGTAGGAGGTCAAATGTGAGTCAAATTTTAATTTTTAAAGTATAAAATATGTTTTTTTTAACTATTTATTAAGTTAAACTCCTTACGGGTTTCTTTTTCAAGACAGCCGAAAACCACAACTGAAAAAATTAAAAGCTTTTACCAAAATTTTTGTTGTTTTTAATTCTTTACAAGCGATGTACTTACAAATTATTCTAATTATTAACAGTAGAACGACTTTTTGACAAAAAATATGTTCTTAGCGATTATTCACAAAAAAAAATCAGGTTTTTTGGCCCTTTTCAACCCCGGGTTCTTCCTTGTCACGCTATCTCACGATTTTTTGTATGCAGTTTAATGCCGCTATCACACTACCGAAGACCCTCTTAGGCACTTGGCACACCGAATGCGAATTCGCACCGCATTGCGAAAAAGTTCAAGTTTACCACGCGATCTTATATCATATGTCATCTACATGAGCTCTAATTTTGTATTACGTAATAATGCGGTTTCCCAAAATTGCAGTCTCTGCAAAATTAGAACTCATGTAGATTACATACAATATAAGATCGCTTGGTAAACTTGAACTTTTTCGCAATTCGGTGCGAATTCGGATTCGGTGTGCCAAGTGCCTTACCCTCCCCCTAAAAGTGTGACGTAGATATTTTATGGTCTCTTATATTTCACATAAGCAGCTAACGCAGCAATCAAACTCAAAAAACAAATGAAACCCAAAACGCCTCCCGCAATCAAATTAAAATTATCAGAAGTTAAACCTGGCGATGATTTTATTCGTTGAAAGTTTGGAAGTTCAACTCGAAACATGATCGTCGATACTTCTGAGTATTCGGTTAAGTTCTTGACGTCATTTAGGTTAGACTCAGCTTTTCTCCGAAATCTTGCCAATCCCGGTGGATTTGGGGGATTTTCACATGATTTCGCATTAATAATGCAATCTTTTTGCTCTATGCATCCAGTAATTTTAACGGTAATCATCATTTCGTCACCGCTTCGCATTCCTTGAAACATTACCGCCTTAAATCCGAGCCGATGACCAAGTGGTGGTTCGAAAGTTGGTGAAACTGGGCAAATAGATCTCATCGAAGGGTTCACGCATCCTGACGATTTTATTAGAATTGCCGAATTGACAATTTCCCCCGAGGGAGCAATGCGCTGGAGCTGAACATCGGATAGTCTCGTGAAATTCCAACCTAATAAATAATTTTTTTAAAAACATAAAAGTATGAAAATTTATTGGGTCATCAAAATTTCCATACCATCTCCAGAATTGGCATGTGCCCTTAGCAGAAGTTCATCTCCCAATTGAACGATTCCGTGGGGTTCAATCAATCTTGTAAATCCTTCAGATGCTTTTTTCAGGAGTTCAATTTGTGTACGAAAGGGTTGATGGCCTCCTCCCTGGGCGTAGGCACCTAAGCTCCGGGCTTGACTACAAATGTGATGGATAATTTTCAATTCAGTAGATGTTATTATTTAAAAATTGTACTTATATTTAATAAAGATAACAAAAGCTATAATTGCCAATCTGGCAATCATTGGAGACCCGTATGGTGATATTCGTATCAAATTTCGATCAGTTGTACCAAAATTCCACTTTGAAGTCAAACTTTCCAATAAGATTTTTTAAAATTTATTCCAATCGGATTTTGATGTATGGGAGTTTTATGTATAATCATATCCTAAATAACTTTTGTTCCTGCACTTTTTTGATAAGATGTACCGTTTTTGAGATATTCGCAAAAAACGTTTTCGTTCGTATGGGGGGTACCCCCCCCCCCCTAATGGTCCATTTTTGCCCATTAACGAACTTAGCCTCGCATTTTACGAAAAATCGATCTGCGCAAAATTTCAAGTCTGTAGCTCAATCCGTGCGACCGCAATCCGCGCCACAGACGGACAGACGGACGGACAGACAGACGGACATGCAAAATTCAATTTTCTTTTTATCATTCTAAACACACTGGTGTAATTCATTTTTGTGTGGTGTAATTCACGGGATCTTGGCGTTACAAACGGTAAAGCAAAGTTAATATACCCTTTGGTTTCACTATACGGATATAAAAATTTGTGCACAAAGTACGATATTTTTTTGTATTTATGAGAGGCGTTAAAGGAAGGAAAATAGTGTAATTTTTTGAATACTTTAATACATCGTAATTATCGTAATTTTTTGAAAACAGTTAAAAAGTTACTACACATCAAGAATTTTTTTACGAAAATAAAAAAAAAACCTACGCTGAATTAGATATGGCCATCCTTACAGAATGAGTTTTCGTCACAATTTTATCCTGCGGCTTGCATTGCAATGTTAAAATCGAATCACTGCTCGTTTTCATGCCACGAAGTTGCGGAAACCTTACCCGTAAGCATAAATTCGCAGCACAATTTTGAACACCACAACGTCCAAAGTCTTCTGCGGCGATATCGATCAGAAGTTGAGTTTTCACTAAACGAAGGTCACATCGGCTATCCAAAATATCACTATCCACAATTGGCACCGCCCCAAGAAAACTCTGAACCGTAATAACGGTTTTGAAAAACCCAACCTGACTGTGAACACATCGCATGTCGTTTAACTGCAACCGAATAGGGTTTTTCGCATTCCCATTAAAGGAGTTAAAATCTCGAAAAGATCTTTCAAAGTGTGGGGGGAGGTAAGTGGGACCGGGCGGTAAATAAGTGGGGGAGGGGGGATGATTTTCAGGAATATCGGATTCTTGGCCAGGTACGAAAATTGGTGTAGGACTGGTGGTGGTGTGGATTGGGAATTGAGGTTGATTGTAATCGTAGCCAGGAATTATGTTAGGGACAAAGTTTTGGAATATGTCCTGGGGGTATTGGGTGGAGGGCGGAAGGTAAGCCGGTGGAATTGGGGATGGGTCAAGAGGAGGCAACGGGATGGGGATCGGTTGTGGAAAGGCTTGTGGTGGAAGGTAGTGATCAATTGGAACTTCATTCGGAGGTGGCAGATATCCTCCGACCGGTTTCTCGTAATTATAGAAATTATTGTTATTCAAAGCAGTTTTGCGATTTATTATTATTTCCGGAATAAAATACTCTTCCGTAGTAGTTGTAGAGGGTAAACTGTCGGCATGAGAGGGATATCCGTGGTCGAACAAATGCGAAACGTCACTTTTAACAATTTTTGTAATGCACAGAACAATTAACACTGCATAACCCATTCTTATTCGTAATTTTGTAACCAACATACTAAACTCTAAAACATTATTCGCCAGACTTTTATATTACCCCCAAGAAAATTTTTAACCAAGAAGACCCAAATTTTCTGGAAGCTTTGGCATTTTATCCCACTTTAACTCGTATCCAATGGGCCAAATGTTGATCAATTGAATATGTCTATGTAAGATCGTGATTTAGTCAAATTGAGGACTTCACGAAAATGTCGTTAGTTTCAGTTAAGAACTCTTAAAATGTTTTTTTATTGAATTGACGACAAAATTAACCTAGCTGTCAATAGGTGGACCATTGGGGCAAAAGTGTGACAAATTTGGACTCGAATTTCAAAAATACCCTCAACTTGTTTACATATGGTAATTTCTAGGCTAAGCACGCATGTGAAAAATCAATTTTCGTGATATAGACTGTCTTTGGCGAAAAGAAACTTTCTCCATTTAAATATCGTTCTTGCTGCTAGTCAATCATCAATCAATTTAGCCATTAATTACTTAATTGAACCTTCAGTCTATTCGTATCAATATAAATAGAGCACATATCATTTCGAAGCCTCAAAGTGAATCCGAGGTGCGATTGTAACTGCGTCAAATCTCATCATAAGTGCAGATTACATTGCAATTGATTAAAACGGACGTGAGAAATTATGTAATAATTATAGATCAATCAGAATACCGATACATTTATAAATGCGAACATTTTATTCTTTACTCATAGCCATTAGATACATACCTTTTGTGTCAATATCGGATTGTAAAGAATGGAATGATTTCGATATATTATTAATTTCAGCGTCAATCACTTTTGATTAGTTTCGATTGCTTCCAGATTGTTCAAATTGACTACACTTTTGCCAGATACAACACTTCTCATGGTTTCATGGCCTTGAAAATCTATCAATTGTTTTTAGATCACATAATTATGGTTACGGCTATAGTGCTAAAAGTGTGAATTTTTCTGTTAATTATTAGGCACTTCCGGTCATTGGCGTTTCGCTAATTGACTGTAATAATACGACATTGTTAAGAATGTTTGTTTATCGTGGTAAAATTATTTTTTTTTCTAGAAATTAGTTTCAGTAACTATACCTGGAATATTTTCAATACTTTATAATAAGTACCAGGAAGACCGAGCCATGCTCGGCGACCTCAAAATCCTACTTTTGCTGATTTTTGGAGAAAAACTAAATTCACATTATCTTTTCAAAGCTTTTCCAGAGTTTTTAAATTCCCGACCTAGAAAGCTAGAACTAAAACTAACGCGCGATAACAAAATTTCATAGAAATCGGTTGAGTGGTTATTGAGTAATCACGCTCACCGATTTTTGAAACGTTGTTTTGATAGACCAGGTGTGGGTTATCGAGGGGACGGAAAAGTCAGGTTTGTAGTGGAAAAATCGAAATCACTTAGCCCCCTTAGTAATACTGTAAAGCTTCATTAAGATCGGACCACCCAATTCGAAGATACCAGGCGAGGGGTATCGAGGGGAGGGCAAAGTCAGGAGTGGTATTCCGTAACTTGTTTCAAGCGTTTGTTTCGAGTTAGAAGAAAAAGTAGTAGTCGCTGTCTCTGTTTCGACCACAATAAATGACAGGGCAAAACAGAGCTATGTAGTGAATACTAATTTTTCTTCTAACTCGAAACAAACGCTTGAAACAAGTTACCGAATACCACTCCAGGTTTGTAGTGGAAAAATCGAAAGCCCTTAACCCCCTTAGTAATACTGTAAAGTTTCATTAAGATCGGACCACCCAGTTCGAAGATACCAGGCGAGGGGTATTGAGGGGAATTTTCTCAGAGGTGAGATCTATCTAGATCGGTTTTTTGTCCCCGAAAATCCCGTTTCGTGAAAATCGTTAGGCGGGTTTTCGAGATCGTTTGTGCAGACAGACAGACAGACATTCCTCGTATTTATATTATAGGATAAAATAATTCTTTCCTTTTTGACAATCAAAGGAATCGAAACGAATTGTTACACGTTTCTCTGTTATGGCATATCGTCCCTTCATTCTTATCTTGTACCAAACGCCATTTTTGATTTTCTCAACTAATGATGAGGGGTTGGGTTTTGGTCCAACTTATTTTAAACGCGTCAGGTCCCAGAGTTCTAGCGCCTTTGGTCGCCGAGAAAACTCCGTTAGATAAAAGATCCGTTAGTTTGCAAGAAGATTGCTAAAAATCAATTTTTTCACACTGTAATGAGAATATCTCGAGAACGGATAATGATAAAAATTGACTTTAAAAACAAATAGTGGAAACTATTATTTCCTTTAATTTATTTCTTACATAGCACCATAAAAAACCCATTAGTTTTCAATAAAAAAAAACCTCAAAACTAAAAACCAAATGTTTGTCTTACATTTCATTCATATGAACCACTATTAAAAAACGCTTATTTTCGTAATGAAACGCAAAAAACCAAAGTGATTTTTTTTTTGCAATTCCAGTTTTTGTTCTTATTTATTTATTGGAAAGAAGCTGAACTATCTCCTAGACTAATCTATTCTAAAATAACAAAACCAAATAAATAAGAAATAATAAAAATAAAAAATGAAAAATGAAAAATAAAACATAAAAATAAGAAAACCTAATATAAAACCTATTAAAAATCTAATATTTTTATACACCTATCACAAAACATAAAAACATGTAGGGATGAAAGTTCAAATGTACCGACCGTGAAGGTCCTGTTGGTGGCAGCGAGGACATGTTTCGGATCACGCCACTGATTCTTCATCAGCTCACTTAACGTGAAAATTTCGTAAAGAAATATTTTTTAATATTTCAAACAAAGAGATTTTGTATGAAACAAACCGTTATAAACACACTCACTAAACATACATGAAAATCACAGACATTTTATTATAATTAACATCACCACTACACAATTGCATATAAAATAATTGAAAGTTATCAAAAACTCACTCGTTAATACCACCACAACTCTTTCAAATAAAATAAAACAAAACGATTACCAGTTATTTGCAAATCTGTACGATCCTGAATTTAGAAATGCCAGACTGAGAAATACTCATCAACTAAAAATTAACCTTTTTTTTAATTACCCCAAATATTTTTATCCCGAAAATATTAAATTGCAAAAAATGTATTATATCTTATCTTTTTAGATGTTTGTGAGTCTTCTCACATACATTTTTGTAAAATTATTAGGGGTTTTGTATTTTTCAGTGTTGTTTTTGTTGTTATTATTTTTATTATTATTGATTAGTGGTTTTTGTTTTTAATTTTTAAATTTTTGATTTATTAATGGTGGATTGATCTAGGAGGTAGCTTAGTTTAATTCTTTAAAATAAATTAAAATAAATTTAATAACGAAATTTTTGAAAATCCCGTTATTCTCAAAATATTGCTGCGAGGAAAATCTATTGCCGTAAATTAATTTCAGGATTAATTTTACAAGAAAATGCCCCTTTTTCAAAGTTGATTATCTCAAAACGATATCATAAAAAAATATCACTTGTGTCAACACGAACCGTTCAATATATGTAAAAACCGTTAACAGAAGAAATACAGGAAATTTTGTTTCCTTTAAATCTGATTACATGCTTTTTTCATACAAGCGCATAACTTTCGAAAAATTCTCAAAAAAACCGAGAAATTTTCAAAAAAATTAATTTTTTAAAATATGTTGAGAACCGTTAGAGATACAAAAGAAACCGTTAACGCGGGAAATGTAGAAAATTTCATCAGGATATGTAGAAAATTTCATATCCTTTAAGTTTTGTTATCTTTATCATATTTTATCAAAAATTCAGTGAATCCTGGGATCAGAGACCTCTAGATTCAAGAAAATTTCATGTTTCTAAATCAAGTAGTTTTTAAAAAACCTTTTTTTTATATATTTACAAAAATATTATTATATTTTTATTATAGTTTACTTTTAAAAGGCGATTGAATACTCTAAAATCTCTTTCAATTATCACATCTCCTAAAATAGCACTTTTTATTTGGAATTCTAATAAAAACATTACAAATGGGCATAATGCACATAAAGACAAAAATTATTACACTATTTTCCATAATATAATCACAAAAGTGGCTTACAAGCGTTTATTCTTCATTAACCCCAACGAATGTTTCTTCGTGACTACTTGCTCCCACATGCACAAAAAAAGTAAAACAATATCGGTACCTAAAGCACAATTTACGAAGCATTGAGACGGATAATTGGGTCTATTAGGGGCACAGGGGTTTTCCTTTTTGTTTTCCATTTTCCCCTATTCATGTACGACTTCTTTCGATACACGATAGATTTTTTTTCCTCCATCATTTTGTTGCGTTTATGTCGACCTGCTATTTGCTTGGCATTAGCCTAAAATAGAATTGTTATTTTTGAAATTTATTATTTCAGGTTCTATGAGCATTTGACCGTGTATTATGGCCAGTAGCACGTTGTTCCCCAGTAGTACGCAGGAAACCGTCTTCCAGCTAAATAATGACCGATTCCATCATCCAAGCCAGAACCGAAGGAAATTCAGTTTTCCGGCGGCTTTCCATTCATCCTCATTGCTCTCCGATGTTAACATGAATGCGATATCGGCTCGTAGACGATTAAGTAATGTTAGTGATGTAGTCTCGCGAAAATTGTCCCACACAATCGGCTGGAAGGTGGCACAAATCCCAACTCAAGAAATAATCACTCAGGTGAGTTTGAAATTTGAAAACTGTGTAATTCGTCAATAATTTTTCGTCAATCATGTACTTTAGTTATGTGCAAAAAGTTTGTGGAATTGTGCTCAAAGTAATGTTAAAATTTTATAATTAGAATCAGTTGAATTTTTAGTCAAGTAATTTTTGAATAGTTCTAATGAGATTACGCTTCACTTAATTGAAAAGTTGATTTTTGTTATTCGCACCTTTATCAAATTAAAAAAAGAACTACCTAAAAATATTTCCAACATTTCAATCAAAATTTAAACCAAGAAATTGCAAAATTGTGAGTAATACCGCAAACTTTTTAAACAGCTCACTAAAATTCCCCTCTCCTTATGTGTTTCTTTCATTAATTAAATTACCTGACAACATGCAAAAATGTCACGTTTGATAATTTTACTTAAATCGATTTAGGGCAAATGCCTGTGTGGTCAGTATATTCGAAGGCGCCTCAGGCGATCCGGACTTTTTAATAAGAAACTTGGACTCCAGAGAATACGCAGTATTATTGGAACATCTGCAGTAGCAGTCGTTCGAGAAGTCTTTCCTGCTTTAATGATCGTAAGTGAATTGCTTTTTTAAATTACAAGAACAATGAATTATTTTGTTATTATAGCACGATGAAATTTTAAACCATATATTTTAAGTTTTGATATTAGAACGAGGTTTTTTTGGACCAAAATACAAAAAAAAATCTCTTAATGTAATAAAAAATATCAGTTGTGGTCAACACAAAACTTTCTTCTACAAAATCTACGACCCTGTGCAATTTACGTTATAGCCCTGTCGTATTGTCAACCCAATACAACCTCCCAATAAATTGTTGATTCATCCAAAAATATCAAAAACGTACAAAATTTGAGATAACTTGAGAACTGTAAAAGATATCAATTTACGGTAAATGGCAAAAATGTAGAAAATGTTAACATCTTTATTTATTCTTTTAACTGATTTGTCGAAAAACCGTTAGTTTGCAAATTATTCGCAATCATATGATTTTTTACATATTAATGAAAATATCTCAATAACGGTAAAAGATAACGGATAACGGTAAGAAACAAAATTGTGCAGAATGCCATTCTCATTAATTCACTTCATACATTCAGTCAGCAAAAACGCGTTAATTTTTGAGACAATCGCAAAAAACTTTTTTTTTTGGAAATAACGGTTTATCTCGATAACAGGTTGAGATATCGAGTTATAGCTAAAGACAAAAGTGTGGGAAATTTTATTTTCTCCAAGTTTTGTCATACTTAAGGCCACTAAAAAACGCGTAGTTTGGGAGTAAATCGAGAAAAACGAAATTGCGATTTTTGAAAAACCACCATTTTGAATACTTCCGGTTAACGGATTTCCACCAAAAGTTGATAGGATCGTCCCATTTCAGGACCCAACATGCCTATAAAATTTCATGGCGCTAGCTCTATTAGTTTTTGAGAAATCTTGTACACAGACTGACAGACAGACTGACAGACTGACAGACTGACAGACTGACAGACTGACAGACTGACAGACTGACAGACTGACAGACTGACAGACTGACAGACTGACAGACTGACAGACTGACAGACTGACAGACTGACAGACTGACAGACTGACAGACTGACAGACTGACAGACTGACAGACTGACAGACTGACAGACTGACAGACTGACAGACTGATAGACTGACAGACTGACAGACTGACAGACTGACAGACTGACAGACTGACAGACTGACAGACTGACAGACTGACAGACTGACAGACTGACAGACTGACAGACTGACAGACTGACAGACTGACAGACTGACAGACTGACAGACTGACAGACTGACAGACTGACAGACTGACAGACTGACAGACTGACAGACTGACAGACTGACAGACTGACAGACTGACAGACTGACAGACTGACAGACTGACAGACAGAAAGACATTTTTTTAATATGACTCCAATCGATTCAGGAGTGATCGGGAAATGTTTTTTAGGCAAAATTAAGAGGTCGAAATTTTTCATGAATACAATACTTTATTATACTCCGTAGAAGAAAGTAAAAAACTTCTAGAAATGTTGCTCTCGGATTAGCAAGAAAATTGAGGAAGAAACATCATTTTACTGCATAAGTTAAAAATCGATGCCTTGCATTTATAATAACCGCAACGTAATGTAAAAACTTAATTTAAAATTTTTGTTTTAATATTTTCTAGCTAGGCGACGAATTAGAGCGGATGCATCCCAGAACTTATACCGGCGTCGCCAGACAAATATCACGAGGGGGTGAAATTCAGTCAGCGGAATCAGTACCATTGCTTTTAAGTACAGTTGCCAGAGACCTTTTCCGGTCGGATATAACATGGGGTAAAATCATTTCACTATTTGCCGTTTGCGGGGGTTTAGCAGTAGACTGTGTCCGGCAAGGGCATCCTGAATTTTTACCCAAATTAGTCGAAGGTGTTACGGAAGTAATCGAAGATGAATTAGTGCCGTGGATAAATGAAAACGGAGGATGGGTTGGTATCTAAAAATGTGGAAAAATTTAAAACTTTAAATACAAAGAGATAACAAAGATTTTACAAAAAAAAAATAGCCAATTAACACTTAAAGTATTTAAAAATTTAGAACTAATAATATAAAATTATCGCTTATTATTGATATTAACAAATGTGGAATTGATTTTCTTTATTTTTTTTTTTTAGATTGGATTAAACAATCACGTGCATCCGATTAGTAACGATTTTACAGTTGCCGAGTGGACGACGCTGGGCGTTGGATGTTTATTAACGTTATTAATAATTATTGGAATTGTTAGATTTATATTGCTGTATCTTCTGCCATTTTTGTACATAAAATCATCGTGATAATAATAGTGAAAATTTTAGATATTTTTGTACAGTTATAAATTGTTTAATGTTATTGTATTAAATTAAATATTATGCACAAAAACGATTTTTCCATTAAAGTATTTATGCACCGCTAGAATATGGTGAGTTGTTTCATGTGTTTAAATATAAAAGAAATTTATTAATTTTTTGAGTTTTGAATAGTATTTGCAATAAAAAAAAGCAGTTTTTTTGAATTTAAAACTTTTCAAATTAATCAAAAACCACTCAAATGTTTGAAAATAGCTTTTGAGCCTACTGTCCAACAGGTGGCAGATTAATCGTGGCATCCAACAAACGACCGAATGAGTTCTACAAACGATCTTAAAGTAAAATTTGGCGCATTTCTTCTATAAAACTTTCAGTTTTTATAGTCAAGCTGGTAACGCCGATGAAGAGATACGAAGGGAATTTTCAAACAACAAATAATCCTGAAAAATGGAAAACCAGGACGAATCCACTATATCGGCAAAAGGATGAACTCATTAGTCAAGTAAGTAACGCATTTATAATTGTAAAAAAACATCGGTGTACGAAATTATCATAGAAAACATGGACCGATCTTGTTCTCGATCAACATTTCCGACATTTTGGATTGCCCAAATGCGTAAATAAGAAATATTTTCCCGGCATTCTAAATTCCGATATCTCTGCTAATTAAATGAAATATGCTTGCTTTTGTACGAATGATCTGAAGTTGAAAAACAGAGGAATTCAATTATTAGCCAACAGAAGTTCTATCGATCGTGATTTCAGCCGAAATGTCAAAGTGAAGATCATTTGATCTGTCCGAATATGGAAGTAGTGAAAGTATTTTCATGTTTTTTTCTAAATCAGCAGAGGAACTAACTGAATTTTTCATATCTTCCAACAAATTCTTATTGTTGAGATTGTTTGGAAAGCCTGTAAAATAATTTCCAATGCCACAATTTCTGGTCAAGCTCCAAAAACTCGTCCCCTATAAAAACTTCACTTTCGCGCAATTTAATTGTCAAATCAACAAGTTGAAACCTATTAGCGATTCCAATTTATTTTTAGAGCCTCCACATAAGCGCCGCAAACGATATTTGCCTAGCATATTAATAAAACTGATCTAATTACTAGCCCATGATCACTGGAGAATTTTTTTATGGCGATAGAGAACTGGAATCATGTCGAATGTGTATTTGTTTTAATTATTATTAATTTTACTCGACTGATAAATTAGAATCGCGTTATGTTATTTGATCAAGAAAATAACGAGTTTAAAATTGTGTTGTGTGATGCGAGTTTCTTTCCACGGGAATTTTGCACGGCGGAAATTTATTAAAAAAAAATTATATTTTGCAATTTTATATCTTCAAAACCGTTTTGTTAATTTTGAACGAAATTTAGTAATTTTCAAATAGTAATTTTTCTGTATATTTTAGGGGAAATGTCTCTGCAGCCAATATATAAGAGCACGACTGCGTCGTGCTGGAGTTCTCAACAGAAAAGTGATACAAAGACTACGTGCAATTTTAGAGCCTTCATCTAGTGTAGTTTATGAAGTTTTTCCAGCCCTTAATGGAGTAAGTATAAAATTATTATTTAGACTTGATGTATTTTTTGCACATTTGTTATATTGCTGGATATCGGTTTTGTAACTTCATCGTTTTCTAACTTATTTTCCAATCCACTGTTTTCTAACTTATTTTCCAATCCACTGTTTTCTAAGAGGCAAAAATGCCAATTGAAATAATATTTTATTCCATTAATATAATTACAGATGGGCGAAGAACTGGAACGAATGCATCCCCGCCTATATTCGAATGTATCCCGCCAATTATCGCGTGCCCCATTCGGTGAATTGGAGGATGGCGATACAGCACCAATGCTACTGAATGCAGTTGCCAAAGAATTATTCAAATCGAATATCACTTGGGGTAAAATCATATCACTTTTTGCCGTATGCGGAGGTTTTGCCATCGACTGTGTACGACAAGGTCACTACGATTTTCTACAATTTCTCATCGAGGGCATGTCGGAAATCATTGAGGATGATCTCGTTTATTGGCTAGCCGAGAATGGCGGCTGGCTAGGTTTACAGCAGCATATTCGTCCAAATGGAACACAATTCTCATTTCTTGGATGGTTAACTATTTTCGTAGTTGTATCGTCAGCTATTTATCTGATATCGAGTGTTATAAAACACGTCGGTTACCATTTGTATTCATTTCTATTTTGACGATGAAATTATTCCTTAAAAAAAATAATAATAGAGGTAAAAAGTGTTGATGACAAAGCTAAGGAAATAAGAATACACAGAGGATCTTCACAAAAATCTACACTTGATTAATTTTTTTTTTTGTACTTTTTTTTACCCAAAATAATTATCTCTCTCGATCTGTTGCAGTTTTTCCATTAATTCTATTAAATAGAAACAATTCGAGAAAACGTACAGAATCGGGTCTAACATTTTTTTTTACCACCTATAAATATTTTTGCAAATTGCAAACAATGAATCTAAATGCGCGCGCAACGATCTTTTATTAACTATATTTTTGTACATGAAATAATTTTTAATTTTGTTTAGTCGAATATACATGATAATATTTTATTATTTTTAATCTATCTTCATATTTTTTTTTTTTTTGTTCTTTATTGAAAAAAATTTAATGTTATTTTGTTATAGCGGACATTTTATAATTGTTATTACGCAAAAGAATTACGTTTTATTTTTATTATATAATTTATTATTATTATGAAATATTGCCTATTTTTTGTTTTAAGTTTTAATAATATGGAGTCGTAGATATTTTTTTTGCATTCCATTCGATGGAGTACTTAAAATCGTTTCGTAATCAAGAAACTGGTTTAGTTTTTGTTAATTTTTTAGTTTAATTTCGTTTAAATCCATTGAAATTTTATTGTTCACGAATGAATATCTAAAATTAGTTTGATTAATAACAATTTAAATATAATTTTTTAACTGATATTGTGTGTTTTATTTGTGTTTTTTTTAATAAAAATTTTAATTTTCTAGTCCTAATTTGTTTAGCTCAAGCCATTACCGTTTCAAGCGAAAATTTCACATTTGTATGGGAATTTCACGTGCAACAAAAAAAACGATCCCAGGCAGTCCCACCATGCAACTTTACAGGAATAGTTTCAAGTTATGAAAGTTTGTGTGAATTTTCATCAAAAATTGAGAAGGGGTAAGGGGGAGGTCTGGTGGGAGGCAGGGGAATTTATAAGAACTATAAATTGCAAGCTCTAATTCTAGCTCTATGAAAAGCAAACGGAAAATTAATCAAAAAGAATAATTCTTTTCGATTCTTCGAAAAGTAAATTCTCAAGAGGTTTCGATTCGCTCGCGAAAAAATTAAAAAAGTAAAAGTGGTTTTCAATTTATTGGTATAGCCCCACGACGCCATTGCGAATTTCTGGCGCGGCAGAGAAGGTGTTAAAAGAGGTTCCATTGTGTCCCTTTTTTGTTAACTGTATCGTTCCTTTGCATTGTCGGCCCGCTAATAGAGCTAGCGCCATGAAATTTTATAGGCATGTTGGGTCCTGAAATGGGACGATCCTATCAACTTTTGGTGGAAATCCGTTAACCGGAAGTATCCAAAATGGCGGTTTTTCAAAAATCGCAATTTCGTTTTTCTCGATTTACTCCCAAACTACGCGTTTTTTAGTGGCTTTAAGTATGACAAAACTTGGAGACAATAAAATTTCCCACACTTTTGTCTTTAGCTATAACTCGATATCTCAACATGTTATCGAGATAAACCGTTATTTCCAAAAAAAAAAACAGTTTTTTGCGATTATCTCGAAAATTAACGGGTTTTTGCTGACTAAATATATGAAGTGAATTAATGAGAATGGCATTCTGCACAATTTTGTCTTTTACCGTTATCCGTTATATTTTACCGTTATTGAGATATTTTCATTAATATGTAAAAAATCATATGTTTGCCAATAATTTGCAAACTAACGGTTTTTCGACAAATCAGTTAAAAGAATAATTAAAGATGTTAACATTTTCTACATTTTTGCCATTTACCGTAAATTGATATCTTTTACAGTTCTCAAGTTATCTCAAATTTTGTACGTTTTTGATATTTTTGAATGAACCAAGAATTTATTGGGAGGTCGTCTTAGGGAGATCTCCCACTGGCGCATCAGCTCCTGCAGCTGACTGATCCCGACATCAGGTCGCGCAGCTGCATGAACTGATTCGATCAGTTGACATGACACACTGAACTGGGATCAGCTGACCTCAAACGTCAAAATGTCGGACTCGGAGGAAGAACTTCTCCTTATTTCTCTGCTAAAAAAACTGAATCTGTGCAATCGTACAAACATCTACCTTTTCCTACAGCTTGTACGATTCCTGTGCTTAATTTTTCCTATTCGATGGACATCATATTTATTTTCGCTTGTTCAAAAGTTTATTAGTTAAACAGACTTGTCAAAATTTTATGATGTCCCCAACTAGTAATTATTGTAAAGTCAACATTATATGAAGTAGAGAGCCTATAACCTAGAGAGAGGCCATGCTACCTTAATATACTGTGCCACTGATGACAATTATTACCGCCAGACGAAAAAAATATTGAAAATTATCCCTTTATTTTATTTAATCTAACAAAAATTACATTAGAAACTACCCGGCATGTGCCTGATATCAGCTACATTTAGGTCAGTTCAAAAAATTCAGCTTTGTGTCGCAGACATGCAGCTGCAAATTTTTTGCAGTGTGCCATGCGCCATTGGATTACATGTGCAACTGATATCGGGATCAGTAAGCTGCAGCAGCTGATGGCCAGTGGGACATATCGCTTAGGTTGACAACGCGACAGTGCTCTAGCGTAAATTGCGCAGGGTCGTAGATTTTGTAGAAGAAAGTTTTGTGTTGACCACAACTGATTTTTTTAGTTGGCTTTTTTGAATTTTGAAATTTTAAGAAGTTCTGATGGAACTTTAGTTCCGCCAAATTTGAAAGAAATCCAAAGATAATTTCTTACTGCCTCACTTCACGTGGATTTACCCATATATGACACTAGCTTGCATACCCGTCGTTGCCGGGTTAAGTTTTATGTATAATTTTTAGAATACGAAGAAAACGAGAAAGAACTTAAAAACTTTTGAGGAAAATTTTATCCTTGCCGGACTCTCCGTTGCGAATTATTCTAACACCGGATTCGTGATCAGTGACCCCGAAAACCCCCGAGTGAATCTTTTCAGCCTCCTATTGAGCAGGATTCATGACGATTTAAAAACACCCAACCCCCTTTACCCCCCGTTTACCCCTTAGAAGTAAAATTTCGGAAAACCCCGCCTTAGTGAGCACCTACGTGATGGTTGGGACATACTGTGAAAGTTTCAAGTTTCTAGCTTCAGGGGTTTGGGCTGGGCGTTGATGAGTCAGTCAGTCAGGTTAAACGAATTTGTATATATATAGATTACGCATAAAGTATAGGTTCATTTAAATCCTGGTGTTTATATTAGTAGGATCGCAGTAGGATCGCGAAAAGTCGAACCTAGAAAAACGAAGGCTGTTTCAGTTTTTGAGAAATTCGACTTACCGGATACGTAATTTCAATAAATTCGACTTATTCTTTTTTTGGCCCCTAGATCCTTATTTTAATTATTCAAGATTGAGGGGAAGTATTCAGTAGTTATGTTTACACGAAAATCCTGGCCGCTTTTTAGTTTTTCTCACAAATCTGTGAATGATATTTTAACTTACAAACAAGACGTAGACAAAATTTTTCAAAATTTGTATACCCTATTGATATGATTTCAGATTTGCGTAAACGATAATTAATAGTCTCTTATATATAAATATTGACTGAAAAAGAGGCATATAACATTGTTTAAATCTAAGGCTCGAGTTATCGAGTACACCTCAGTTCGATTTTTAAGATATGTAGTACATAGGTAAAAAAGGGCAGTTCGAGTTAGTAATAATTCGACTTTTGGGACGTTCGGCTTATGGTGATCCTGCTGTATAATTTTTGAATAAAGATTTTCTCCAAATTGCAATTGCAAAAAAAGTGAGCCAAAAGTAAATAGGATTTTGAAACGTGAAAGACCAGTGGGTAAGTTCATTCCCTATAAATATTTTGAGTTTTTGCAATTTAAAAAAAAAATAGTAGGGTAGGAGCGGGCCTGTTGAATTATCGGGCATGTTGAATTATTGCCAAATTAAAAAAAAACTATCCAGTCGATTTTTTTGAAATTTTAGTATATTGGTAGTATTAATGTCCTCTACTTGCCATAAAATTTTGACAGCGATACCTTATTTATATCGTGAGTGACAGGAATATGTGTGTTTTTGGCTCTAAAAGTAAATATTAGACTATACAATGATTTACCCATTTCTCATACAAATTTTTGTCAATCTGGAATTTTTTTGTATTAAAAGTGTTGTGCAACACCTCTAGAATAAAAAAAACCTCGTGGGACATTCAAATTTATTGTTTTTGTGATTTTTCTAAGAGAAAATATCAAAAAAGTGGGTTGCGGGTAAGTTGAATAACGGCTTGGCGGGCAAGTTGAATCATTTTTTTCTTACGTATTTTTTGTTTTTTTGACGTTTGTTTCACATTTCCCTTGTTCTTTTATCAATTTTTGTTTGTTTCTTGATGATTTTTTACATATTTTTTAAAAACGCAGCAGGAAAACAATCAAAAATTGGACAACAAAAAAAAATGAAATAAGCGATTAACTAAATCGTAAATTCCATTGTTTTTTTCATATTTACATTATGTAGTGTATATTTAAATTTTTTACTTAATAAAATACTTAAAAATAACGTTTTTTCATTCTTAAGTATGGAAAATGTATGGAAAATTACAGTTATTCATCTTACCTGCACCACTTGCAAATCGGCGGGCATGTTGAATCATCCTTTAAATTGACCTGAAGGCCAGTTAATAAAACATTTAAAAAAAAGTTCTTCTATGAAATGTAGTCAAGGTATCACTCTATCGAATGGCTTAACCATTGGAGCGATATGTGACTTTATGTGCGCGCTACAACCTAAATTCTAAAAAGTAATTCAACATGCCCGCTCCTACCCTACTTACCAATAAGTCGAAAAAACTTACACTTCCAATTTCATACAATGCTGGCACAAAATCATCTCGAACTTCTTGAACAAATTTTAAAAACTAAACAACAATTAGTAATTCATAGATAAGATCAATTTTATTTATTGTTAAATATAATAAAAACAACAATTAAACACTGGCGTTAAGCCGAAACGATTTTAATTAATTAATCTATATTCAGCTGTGTTGCAATTCTATATAATCCAATCGGTTATAATTTCCTCTGTTGATATATTTTCCCCCAGACTGGAATAGGGTTGAAATCGAAGTAAAATTATTAAAACAATGTTAGATAAATTGTGTGATATCACTCTTTCATGTTGATTACTTTAGCTATACGTTCTGAGCCTTGATATTGATGTGAAAAATTACAAAATTAAAGAAAAATTAATTATTATTGCAAAAAAAATAGATTTTTTATGGACATACATCCGTGTTAATGCACAGTTGATCCACTCCATCATCGACAGTTGATTTAACGATGGTTTCTTTTGAATCTGATAGATCTTCGGATGTTTGATGTTGGACTAACATATGATCCCGTAAAGCGAATCTCCGTGCATAAATCGCCCCGCAAATCGTACACCGATGTTTCAAGCTGGGACTTTCCCTTTTGTGAGTCTCCATGTGCGCCTTTACGCTATACAATGAGCCAAATGGACGGTTACACTCGGGACAGCTGAATGGCTTCTCATGGCATTTTTTGTGGCCATTCCATTGAACGGAAGTCTTAAAGGACTTTGGACAGTAAGTACATTTGTAAGGTCGGTCTTCTGAGTGTGTCTTCAAGTGGTGAGCTAAAACGGCGTGCGATTTAAATCTGAAAAAATGTATAAATAAACGCAATAAATTATATCGAACATATTTTCTTAAACTGTTCAACCAAGAATTCAGTAGGTACTAAATAGTTGGCATATTTTCAACTTTATCCATATTTCGCATTTTGTAAATTTTTTTGAAAATAATGAATTGATCTGATTAGCATATAAGTTACATTAAGGTAAGTTTTATTTAAACCGACTAGAAATGTTTCGAAAAACATTTACACAAAAAATGTGTAAAAAAAATTGTCGACCGAAGCTTTCTGTGCCTGCTTCGGCCATTTGTGTGTTCCATCCTTGTCAAGGGGAGTGCTAACTGGCTCTCCTTTCAAATGACACAAGCTGGACTGTCTTTAAATTCGTATATATACATTGGTCAAACAGATATACAATATGCGAACTATACTAAAACACAAAAGCTGCACAAACTTACACTACGATCTCAAAGATGTCACTACTGTCAAATTTACAATTCTCAAATTTTACTGTTGAAAGGCTTTGCGAAAAAAAAACTACATTTCCAAGTTTTGTTAAAGGTTTGGCTTTTTTAACCTGTTTTTAAAATTACATTACATTATTAGGACAGTTATCATGAAACCAAACTAAAAATATACCTTTTTAACTTTTTGCACATTTTTTTTTGCACGGTTTCAAAAAACACAGTTTTTGTAACAAAAAAAATACTGTTCTGAAAAATTAAAACCACCGTTTTTACATAAAAAATGCGCTTTTCACACTCTCCCTCCTCCCGCTAGACTACTCTTGTTATAGTTTGGATAGGCTAAGTTCTTGAATGGGCAAAATTGGACCATTCATTTACCCCTCCCCCATACAAACGAAACAGTTTTTTGCAATTTTCTACAAAACGGTGAGTGATATTGAAAAATTTATAAAAGTAAAATGAATAGGATTTTACATAACTCATCCATACATCAAATTCCAATCGAACCACATCTTTCCCCCTCTCCTAAACAAATAGATTTTTTTAAAAAAAACATTTTGTCTGTCATCATATAGAGTATTTGACGATTAGCCCTTGTCAGTTGCAGCTTTTCTTATGTTTTTCTATGTACATTTTCTTTTGTGAGCTTTGCGAAACATGCAGCAATACAGGGCACCAATCATGTAGTCCGACGCGTCTCTGTCTTTCGATTTCGACGCAGCTTTTAACTCTTGACTTCGCCATATCTTTCGCGGAATCGTCACTATGAATCGAAACGTGATTCTGACTGCCGTTCTAGGAAATTTGAAGCTGCTGATATGGCGAAGTCAAGAGATAAAAGCTGCGTCGAAGTCGAAAGACAGAGACGAGTCGGAATACATGATTGTTGCCCAGGACTTTTTCTTTCGTGATTTGTAAAAACAATACAGTATACGCTCGATATAGTGAACTAAAAAAACCAAGGCTATTCATTATATCGAACGTTGAAAAAACGAACTGTTTACTACTTAGAATCGCCTGTGTTAAAAAAAGCGTCTTCACTATTGTCAAATTTTTGTAATATCGACCATGTATTGTATTTTTAAATTGCATAAGTTTAGTTTTTGAAACGAAATGTTGTTCAAAATTATATTTTAAAGCTACTAACCTTTTATTGCATTCGGGACATACATATGGCCTGGCATCCGTGTGAGTTCTTTGATGCATTTTTAAGCAGTACGAAACCCGAAATGTCTTCCCGCAGATTTCACATTTGTATGGCTTTTCTCCTAAGAATTGAATTAATAAAAAGTATATTAGAAAAAATTTGTAAAAAAGTGTGAATGCAATCACCCAAAATATATAAAAAGAAAACTAAAAATAAAAGTATGGAGTTAGATAATAGCCGGAGGGAGCCACATCTTGAGAATATGGTGGATGAGCAACCAATTCGTAGCACAATTCATGTAATTTTGCCACCGCGACTGCGGACTTGTGGTTCGAAATGCTTCGAATCCGCGCCAAATCAATGCAACAGATCTGCTGATACTGGTGATACTGGTAGGCAACAATTACCGTACGTTAGAATTCATCTAAGTGTTTTTTAAGCGGTTGCATTCATCCTAGGCGCTAAATTTCATCCTGGGTATACGACAATTTCTCCATCGCACGGAAAGTTTTAGATTTTGCGAAAAAAATCGTAATCGGAAAAGTTTTCCTAGATTTTTGAAACCTTTTGTTATGTCAACAGCAAAACCTTTCCTAAAGCGTTAACTATGGAACCCGTCGCTCATAAAATATATATGTCAAATTTTTGCTTTATTTCCATTTTAATTATCACCTGTATGGATACGTTCGTGCTTAACTTTCTCGTAAGGCCTGGTGAATTCACGACCGCAATACGAACACGGATATGTCGACGATATTCTGTTCGCATTAATTGTCTTCCTTAACTTCACGTGGTGGTCCTTGTGTGCTAATAAATGCATTTCAAGGCTTTTTTCATCCGGAAATTTGTGATTACATATTAGACAATTAAACGAAGCATTGTTCTCGTGTGAATTTTGATGAACTTCTTTAAAGGTAATGTCGTAACTAAAGAAAACGTATAAAATTAATTCAAAAAATTCAATTGTTTTTTATAAAAAAAAATTATGTTATGGAAGAGATAAAGTACCTTTTATTGCACAAATCACAGAAGAACGTTTGATTACTTTCATCGTCTTTTGTACATGACTTTAGCTTGTGCTTCAGAACATCTATCGGTTTGGGTTTAATCGGTTCGTGCATTCGTAAATGAAGTCTGAAATTAACATTTAATACTTTTCAGGAAGTTCCTGTCATAAAGGGTTTTCTAAGAAACAACATGTTGAAAACCTTTTGTCATTTAGGACATTGACGGGAGGTTTTTTTTTCAATTTATAAAGAAAAAATTAACACGTTTCCAACACCACACTTACTTTAAACTTTTGTTAGTTTGAAAAACCGTATTGCAAACTTCGCACACAAGATTCAGATCCTTTTCCACTCTTCGATATTTCGACTTTCTTGGCTTAATTACTTTATCCTTTGAGGGAAAAAATTAAAAATTACATGAGCAAGAATATAAAAAAAATTGTGATGTACCGGATTTCTTCGTGGAGGAGTTTCCGTTCGCTAAAAAAGAAAATTAGAAAGCAACAAGAGTGAAATTTATGTCAATTAATAAAGGCAAACTTTTACATATGTAAAATATCTGCTTTTATATTCATCACTTCCACGGCGTATGTCTTCAATTGTTGGATTGAATTGGTTCTTGGTACGTTCGCTTTCGCTATTAGTACCTTCCGAAAATTGTAATTTATCAATAACGATACCATCGAGCTTTTCTTCTTCTATGGAAATCAATTCGATCTTAGGTTGGGTAGCAACTTCTACTTCAAAAATGGTATCATGAACTGAATCTGAATATTCTGAAGTTTCTTCATCAACATTTTCTTCTTTTATAATCATAACAGATTCCTCATTATCATTGTCTAAATCACTATTTGTGTTTTCAATCAAAACTGAATGACGTTTGTGAAATTTTTTGATGTGTTCCATAACGGCAGTAAAATCCATATTGCAAGCACTGAATAAAATTATATTAAAGACCGAATTGATTGATTCCAAAAGGTTTTCTATACCTGCAGTGATACAATTCAGTCTCCGGTTCATCTGGAGTGTTCGTAGTTATCGCTCCGTTTTCTTCCTTCAAATATTCCTCGTCTAAATAAGTAACACTGTGTACTTCGTCTGCATCGAACTGAACAGGATCAATGTCATCCTCGACACCTACATAAAAATTATCTAACGTCTTTTCTGGTGGATTGTTAACTAGCGTTTTCCTGGTCGACATATCGTCACCGACGGAGAGAAAAGTGTTTTCTGAAAGTATAGAGATTAGATTTTAATTGGTGGCTATTAGGGATTAGTGGAGGTTCCTGTTAAAACCCATTAGGATTTTCTTAGATTTAACGGAAGAAAACGGGGCTGGAGATTTCGAAGAGTTTAGAAAGCCTGCAAACATTTTTGACGCCACTAATTTTCAGTGAC
Source organism: Chrysopilus asiliformis (assembly GCA_964034945.1). Taxonomy (NCBI): domain Eukaryota; kingdom Metazoa; phylum Arthropoda; class Insecta; order Diptera; family Rhagionidae; genus Chrysopilus; species Chrysopilus asiliformis. The sequence goes on from OZ035962.1 coordinate 95,024,211, forward strand.
GCCACTAATTTTCAGTGACGCCACTAATTGACACAGTTAAAATACCCCAGCTCTTTCCTCCAAACAAGGTAGAAAACTCATATTGTCCCTATTTTGGATATTTAAAATTTGGTATTTCAAAGAAATTAAACAAAAATAATTGGAAGATTGGAAAGACAGTTTTATAACCTAATATTTTTGCGATTCACAACTCATTTTTGACAGCTACGCCATACGAATGACTGATCACAGAAAACAACTTGATTTTTATGCTTAACACATGCCTTTTTGACGCAATTTACTTTATTGTTAATACTATTTATTTGTTGAATAATTTCTTACCTGCCATTTGTTGAAATTCGAATAAAAAGTACGATAAAATTGCGAAAAATTGCAGCTAACTTATCACTTATCACGGAACAAAATTGAAGATGGTTGAGAGAGAGTCAGGCAGTCGAAAAGAAGGTAATTGAAATTTCAATTTAGTTCAACATTGCTAACTTTTGGCTTTCCAATTAATTCAATTATTTTTCGGGCTAGTATTTAAAAAAAAAACTATCTGAGAATATATAAATATTTATATTTTTACCAGCAAACTTTTAATAAATTATTAATAAATTGAATTTTAGCCAACTTCACAATGATAGCCATTCAGCACAAAGTTATGTTCAACCACAGTGAAGGCGGCAAGCGGCAGCGGCGGGCGGCATTTTTTTGCACTATCGTAGCGCAACGACCCAGCAAGATTCGGAACTAGTTACGTAACTAGTGGAGTAACGTGATAATTCACTGTTACCCTCTGCGTGAATCTTCTTAGAGCGTTGGGAAAAAACTCACTATATACATCGTGCAATTGACAATCCGTGTGAATGTCTATCGCACTTACTCCAACACCAAACGTACATAAGTCTGTCTTGCTCTAGCAATGTAGAAACGAGACAGCCTTATGCTTATTAGGTGTGAGATGAAATGAGACGAAATATGTGAATATTTTGTTACCAGTAACGCTAAAAGTAACATGTGTTACTTTTAGCGTTACTGGTAACAAAATACTCCGATAATTTTATTTTTATTAAACTGTTTTCCGGATCCTCATTTCGTGTGTTTTCCGGATTCTCATTTGGCGAAGCAGGAGCGTTTGCTATTCCCAGTGAAATTTCTGCGGAAGCAACATCGAGTGGAAATTCTACAATTTGAAGATCCGAGTTCAAATTGTGGAATTTCCGAATCATTCGATGTTGCTTCCGCAGAAATGTCACTGGGAATAACAAAAGTTGATGCAAGAACAGAATGACTGGATGGAATGACATTAGTTTGTCTCTTTTCGTGCAATGGCGATGCGAAAGTAAATAAGAATATTCACCACTACATGCACATTTACATACTTCTACAGATGCGAAGTGTTGCATTTGTAGTTGAACACGTTACTAAAATCTTGCTGGGGAGAGCTGCTACAATACAGCAGCAACGGCAGCGAACTTTTTCCGTCGCCGCCGAGTTTGAAATCAAGTCAAACTTGCTGCCGCCGCCCAAAATGTTTTATGAAAACCACCACATTCTATGCAGATTTTTGACGTTTTGATTTCACAAGATGCCGACAACGGAGGAGAAATTAATCGAGTTCGTAAAAGGAAATCCAGTGCTCTACGATTTGGCCCATCCTCAATATAAGGATATAAAATCAAGGAAAATAAATGGAGCGAAGTAGCGGACGTTTTGATTTTTCAATTTTGACAGAGGCATGCCGCTATCATTGTAGCTGGCTCGACGGTATGTGTGGCGGCGCCATGCCGACCGTCGTCGCCGCTGCCGCTTGCCGCCTTCATTGTGGTTGAACCATTACTCACCAACTCATCTGATTTTGACATTTCTCGTAAATGGCCAACGAAAGTCTAAACCGAAAACTTTTTGCGTCAAAATGTGGAATACATTGAGTAATATTGGCTTTTATGAGCGTTTGGTTAATCAAAGGGAAGAGGAAAGAATTCCATTAACTGAAAACGATGTAGATTTTACAAATATTTGCCGAACGTGTCTACGAGAAGTTCAGGATTCGGAAAACCTACTCAAGGATTTCGAAATTGGCGGAGAACTTGTTCAAATGAATGGCAATGGTCCACTTAAAATGATAGCAATGATGAACGAAGCAACTGGTTTGCAGGTAAATAATTGAATAAATTGTTTTTCAAATGCAAGGGAAATAAAATTCATATTCTACAAAAGTCACAATCAATAGTAGTTCACAGAAATATTGTCTGCTCTTTCTTAAAAATCAATAATTATTAAATATTAACATGACAATATTTCTAGGCTACAGAACAAGACACCTTTCCCCATCAAATTTGTAATAATTGCATACAAAACATAAGTGGCTCGTATTTTTTCCGTATGCAGAGTCGCAAAGCGGAGAAAATTCTTTTAAGACTGCAGGAATCGATTGCGGCTTCTCGAGAACAAAACGATGTCGATGTTCTAGATGTCATAGCAATGTCCGATTCGAAAGCACTATTTAATGAAGAATTAGACGAGACAACCGAATTAGAGCACCTAAATGAAAGTGGGTTTGAAGTGGATCCAGGGATTGAAGACTACAGTTGCCTTGAAGTAGATTTTTTAGATGATAATATTGAACCTGAAAAGGTCTTTGAAAATATCTTAATAGACAATTGCTCAATAGTTAGTAGCGAATCCCTCACATTAGAAGAATCGAATTTAGTAACGAATAGTAAAAACATGAAAAACACATTCATCTGCAAAGATTGCAATATCAATTTCAGTGATAAAAGGAGCCTCCAGAGACACAATCGAGAAAAACATTTAGAGGAGAAACATTTTGAGTGCGGAATTTGCGGAGCGAAGCTGACAAATGCGCAAACACTGAAAAGACATTCAAAGATCCACGAAGAGGGTCAGAAAAATAAGCAGTGTACGTTTTGCGGCAAATGCTTTACTCGAGCCGACGATCTCAAGCGGCATATTCGAACGCATACAGGTAATGGAGTTTTTTTAACTCAGCCGTATTCAATTAAATCAGTTATTTTTAGGAGAACGACCTTACAAGTGCTCCATTTGTCCAAAACGCTACAAACAATCGTCCGAACTGAAGGAACACTTCATAACCCACTCAACCGATCGCGTTTACATCTGTTCGATCTGTGGAAAATGCCTTCTCACTAGAAACGGACACTATGTTCACCTAAAGGCGCACAAAGGAATAAAAAACCACGTTTGCAATCTTTGTGGCAATAAATACGTCACTTCCGGTGAATTACAATCGCATAAGAGGCACAAACATTATAAGGAAAAACCTTTCGCATGCACTGTGGAGAATTGTGAGCAGGCATTTAGGGCAAAATCCTCTCTATTGATTCACCAACAGCAACATAAAGAAGAACAACAGTTTAAATGTAAAATATGTGGCGAAATTTTGGCTACTTCGGCATATTTAGTTGATCATTTGCGCAATCATCCGGCCAAAATTGAAAAAACTTCGTGTCAAATCTGCGGTAAACAATGTAGTTCTATTCATACGCTAAAGAAACACGTCCACATGCATCAGGCGAAAGTTGAGGGTGAACCGAACGATGTGAGCAGATTTCTGGATGCTGTTTTAGCTGCAGAGCAAGCACAATCTGTTAATGGGGTACACAATGATGAGTCGAGTCATCTGTGATGAATGTCAAATGGCACTGTAACCAAAAAAATGTAATTAATGTCCCTATTGGATATCGATTTAAGCTATTGTCTGTTTTATTATATTTACACTTATTGAATTTAAAAACGGAGAGTAAAATATAAAAAACTGAATTTTGATATTTTTTTTTCATTCTACAGGTCGGCTTCAAAAATTACTCATCCTTGGGCCTTGCAAATAATTTAAAATATTTCCTGAGGTGATATTAAAAATTCATTAACAGGAATGGGATTAATAAAGAAAGTCAACCACTAAACTCTCCTTAATGCTAAAAAAAACCTTTATCGAGAACATTTTCAAGCCCTCCTTTTTTGGAACCGTAAAATATCATTCATAATCGACCTCGATGACTCCAAGTTTCATCTATCCCCGTCAGCTTCGACTTATCGAGGTCCGATAGAATTCACAACTAAATAATAAACAAAATTTCTCATATTTCTCTTCAGTAAATAACAGAAAAGTGCAACTTTCCCAATTGATAAAAAAAATGCTTCTGTCACAATATTGGTTTTATTCAAAATATCTCTTCAATTACACAAATTCAATGTGACCATATATCTTATAAACAAAAAAATCCGAAATGCCATACGTCTTATTATCCCATCTGTAGCCAACATCAACGAAAAATTTTGCGTCTTTCGGTATCGTTCTGGGAATAAAGTTATCAGGAAATGTTAAACATTTAACGTAATAATTTCCTATTGGAATAGGACACAGGTTCGGCAAATTTGTGACTTTTTTAAATTCACGATCAATTATGTCCCAAACGGGATTATTTAATTTATACGACGACGAGACGACCGTAGCACATGATAATATTGACCTGTTTACCAAAGTAATCTCCTTGTTTTTAAACATGGTAATCACAACAATTAGGTGATAATTTAAATCTGAGCCCAAATCACGATAAGTCCTTAAGTCAAGAGACATATATTTGTGCGATTCGATAGTCACATTTGACGAACAAAGATCCGGATTATAACTTTGATCAATTCGATCAACATAAAATGAAGGATGTTTATCGTCAAACTTTAGCCAATCCACTTTTCTTTCGGCCGATGAGATCAACCGGTGAAAGGATAAAACAAGAACAGAAATTCGTAGAATTCGTCCAAACATGGTGACTTATTTTTAATAATGGTTTACTGTAACTTATTTTGAGTTATACAAATACTCTGTTGTCACGGTTGAATTATTTTTGTTATTACATTTTTTGAATGTTAAAATTACCGAAAAATTAAATGACATTTTATTTGCAACTTAAGCAATGGCATTTTGGCTACGGTTGACAGCAGTAAGTATAATTCCTGAATTTTAGTAAAAATTGTTTCATAATTGAATACAGTGAAATCAGACTAAGCATGGGAAATTTCTTTGGGCCGAGTGACTCCGACTTATACAGTTTTCACTGTATCAATAAAACAAAAATTGTCAATAAAGCCTCTATGAATGATTTTTAAATATTATATCTGAAAAATACTACATACGAATATTCTGCAATTTAATTTATTTTATGATTTTCAAATAATTCTATTTGATGGTACAATAAACCCAAATAAAAATGGTATTAATTTTCAACTAATTTATTTTTGCTTTCAGCTCCAATAAAGGTCAATTAAATGCACTTTATAACAAGTTACATAATCAATTTGTATACTGACTGATTGAACAACAATTTTAAATAGCATTTCTTTTGTTCAAGGAATGTAAAATCTGTTAATTTATTTACATACAAAACTTATAACAATCCCCTTATGAAAAACTAAACAATGAAAAAGAAAAAAATGTAAATAGTGTTTTTGTGCTCATGAGTATCACGTGGGTGTTATTTGGGGGCCGAAGTCATTGCCTTCGGATTTCTACTATATGTATAGATGTAGTGGTTCTTTTCGACCTCTTGCTGAACTCGGGATTTTGGTTCTGGAGCTGGAGGATCGTATTGACACTGATCGCAATGATCCTTATGGGCAGGTTTTTCATTTATAGTTGCCTCTGGACGAACAGGAAATTTTTGCCAATGCGGGCATGGAAGGCGTCTTGGTGTGCTCATTGGAAATAATGTCCGCTCCATCGCTGATTTCAAGTTGTCTACAACAATTTATCAAAACGAAATTTGATACAAAAATACACTATTCAATGGCTTTTATTTTTTTAAAACTGTGAAAATATGTTAACCACTTTCTACTATTAACTGGAAACAAATTATCAGATAAAGACGACCACTTGGACTATAGTATAAGGTCGAAGAATCACAACTGCGAGCACAGCTCATACTAGAATTATTAAAAACATGATTTGAATGTCAGTGTCGTGTTAATTTAGTTATTGCGCACCACGGCATACAGACTAACAAGGTATGCTGTAAACTTTTGATAGTCAGGTGTGACGTCATTTGTGCCGATTTTTTTAAATTAATTTTTATGTTTATTGATCACTATTTAATGCAATCAGTCCACTAATTTACAAATATCTTATTTAGGTCGCACAAATTTAAAAAAAACCACCCAGAATACAAAATTCCTTCTGCACTTGACGAACTAATCGGCACAAGTGACGTAGCAACGAAATATCAGATTTGAGTTTACAGCATACCTTGTTTGTCTCTATGCCGTGATTGCGCACGTTATTGCGTGCTAATTGTACTGAAATACGAAGGCACTGGAAGGCACCTCGAATGGAATTCAGGGGAATCTTATTCAGGGATGTCGCATGGGCCCAATTTTTTGTATCCACTTTTTTACCAAAAAAGTATCCAAAATGTATCCAATGTGTCCTCTCCATTATAAATAAGCTCAATTTCAACTTAATATATTTTCTTCCACTTGTCTTTTCTTTCTTTTCTTGTCACTTATTCAAATTGCTATCGAAATCAGTGTTGCACTTTCATTTTTTTGAAAAGTAATAAATTGCCTGTCTAAAATGTACTAAATGTAATAGATTGTTAATCCGCCAGTAATAATTGTTGAGCACACTTTGCAATAGGCTGATTCAGCCCTATCCTTTACACAAGAAAACTGTTGCAACCATTCTTTGCGGAATTTTTGGACGTAACACTTTTTGTTTTCTTTCGTCAGACTGAAGAAAGAAAGAAAAAGCGGCATAACTTGCAAACTTTTAAGAAAAATTTTGGGTTTGACTTACCACGGGATCTCGTTTTCTTGATCCGTGGGGGACTTTGGGGGCAGTGGCTCTAGTGGCAGCTCATCGCTTCCCTTAGGCTTGACCCTTTTAAAATGCCTTAACACTAGATTGCCCAAGCAAGTCATTTTGACTGCTTTTTAATTTCAATCAGAAAAACAATTAATATGTATATAATGACACAATTTCTTAGAATTTTGTGACTTTTCGTACAACATATAAATGCGTTTATTATTAATTGTAGTTACCTCCCCCTCCCTCATTTCCGGTATATACATATGTGTTATACCTATATTGCCCAAAAGCAGTCATTTTGACTGCTTAGGACATTGTAAATAATCAAATTCGTAGCTGTTCTAAGTTCTAAGCATAAATTTGTGAAAATTGATAAAAGTAATAAAAAAAGGTTACCGGAATCTATTCAATTTTATAACAGCACAAAATTTGGAGTTGATATGACGGATCAAATGTCCAGAAAATATACAGTAAAAACTAGTTCTCGTAGATGGCCCCTCCAAATATTTTTCAATATTTTAGATTTGGCTGCTATAAATGATTGGATCCTTTACAAAGAATCGACAGGAATAGAAATACAACGAAAATAGCTCTAGTTTCAATTATCAGAACAGCTTTCCACCGAATACAGAGCTGCAAGACAGAAAAATTCATCAGAACATGAATACCCACAAAGATCAACTGCAACATCATCAAATGCAACCCATTCTAACAAACGCAAAATTTGTCAAGTACGACTTTGCCACAACAACAAAACAAATAATATATGTAAAAAATGTCAAAAATATGTTTGCGGAAGATGTACACATAAAAAAATTTCCACTTTCATTTGCATAAAATGTACAAATAATAATGCAAAAGTATTTTTATTTTCCAAGTGAAGTAAATTTTTTTTATTGTTAATATTTACTAATAACTTGTTATATAACTGTAAATAATATAAAAAATATTAAAAATTAATTTCAAACAAATTTCTTTCCACATTAGTTATATTTTCACAATGCAGTCATTTTGACTGCTTTTGGGCAATATAGGTATATACTAAATTTCAGTCTTTCTAGTGTTAAGAGATGTCTTTTAGGTTTTTTGGACTTACATCATAACCAAACAAAATTTACCTGTACAATGCCATTCTGAAAAGCAATTTTAGCGCAAACGAACAACGAACAACTGGTAAAAGATGTCAACAGGAATGGGACAAGCAAATAGGCTATATACGTATGGCATTTTATGATGAGTACAATAAACTAGATTCACGAAAAAGGATACTAGATTCCAAAAGAGAGAGGTAGATTCTTTTTTTAAATCACGCAGCTGAATCAAAATTAAAGTTTGTTTATAATGAAAGAATCCATACATTTTGAGTTTGGGCCCAAATGTACTAGATTTGGCTAAAAATGGCATACGTAAGTAATAGGTATTTTCAGAGCTTGAAATGTACTAAATCTATTACGATTGTACTAAAAGTGCAACACTGATCGAAATTAATCCTAACCTAAAAAATTCGTCTTTAAAGTTTACAAAAAAAAAGTTGCCAGCCCTGTCACTCCAATTGAATATGGTGTTTGGAAAATCAACTAAAATACCAAGGTGTATAGTATATTATTCTTTGCAGATATCAGTATTGATAGCCGTTATATTTGAAAGTGGTTTAAGTCCATTCTCAAACATATGCGAAATTAATTGTTTTGCGATTTTCATTACAATCGAATTCGAATATTTTTCAAAATGGACTTAAACCACTTTCAAATAAAACAGTTCAAAGTGTTGCCATATCTGCACATATCTAAAATATGTTTCAAATTGTAAAAAAAATTAATAAAATTTCATTGAAGTTAAGTTTTTTAATAAAATGTATCCATTAAAAGGGTTTTCTGAAAAAAAGTATCTTTGTATCCAAAATCGATTTTTGATAAAAAATGTATCCAAAAAGATATAATTGTATCAAAACGACATCCCTGATCTTATTTCGTTGATGTGGCTTTGTTGTAAAGCAGAATGAGACAACGATATGGAATCAAGTTAGCCAGGTGAAACTGGAACCATTATTCAATTCGATCATGCACTGGAACTACAAAAAAACAAAAAAATCATACCAGCAACTATTAGTCGAGTTGTATAGCAAGTTTTACTGTGTGTGGATACCGATTTCCATGTTGGAATAATCGGCATTAAATCAAAATGTTTTGATTTTCTGGGGGTGCAGATAAATTTTTGCCAAACATGTTGTAATGTCTGAGCGTTGTTTGGCAAATATTAAATATTTGACATTTAGAGATCTTTTCCACAAAGAATAATCGTGACTGTTATATCAACCGTTGTGGGGAAACATTATTTAACGTTATTTAAAAAAAAACAGATTTAAGATTAAACATAACAAAAGCTATAATTGCCAATCTGGCAATCATTGGAGACCCGTATGGTGATATTCGTATCAAAATTCGAACAGTTATACCAAAATTCCACTTTGAAGTCAAACTTTCCAATAAGAATTTTTAAAATTTATTCCAATCGGATTTTGATGTATGGGAGTTTTATGTAGAATCATATCCTAAATAACTTTTGTTCTTAGACTTTTTTGATAAGATGCACCGTTTTTGAGATATTCACAAAAATCGTTTTCGTTCGTATGGGGGGGTACCCCCCCCTAATGGTCCATTTTTGCCCATTAACGAACTTAGCCTCGCATTTTACGAAAAACGGATCTGCGCAAAATTTCAAGTCTCTAGCTCAATCCGTGCGCCTGCAATCCGCGCCACAGACGGACAGACAGACAGACGGACGGACATGCAAAAATTAAATATTTTTATCATTCTAAACACACTGGTGTAATTCATTTTTTTTTGTGCGATGACGGGATCTTGGCGTTACAAACGGTAAGGCAAAGTTAATATACCCTTTGGTTTCACCATACGGGTATAAAAACTATTTGTTTCTGTTAAAATGATCGTTCTTTGTTTTTATTCGATCACTCTCTTTATAACGAAATTTGCCACAAAAAACTCTACACAAGTTTTTTTTCGTCCCTCCAAAGATTTTGTTATATAGAAGTTCTACTGTATTTCCACTGCTTAAAATAGGGTATGTTCTGTTTTCAGTATGAGGATTATGACTTTCAGATCATAATATACTGTGGTAAAGCGCGACAAATTTATTTGACTAGACTGTAGAATATTTTTAGTGGGTTTGGGTAAAATAAATGTTGAACGGTTAGATTTAGATATTTTGTACTACGCTCCCTTAATCGAAGTCTCTACTGGCTTTACAATAGCTGCGACCCATTGGGCTGATTTTTTTACTCCGGAGTAAATTTTCAATGGGTCGAATTTTTTATGCCAAGAACAATTTCTAACCTCAAAATTGAGCTGTCATATTTGTGTAGCAGTGCTGTGAATCGAACTATTGTCTCCAGTTAAATATTCAATTTAAAATATGAATCAGCCACGAAAATGGTCATTCAATGAGGGGAAAGCACTTATTTCCTATTTCAAGAACAGAAAAGAGGAATATTTTCGAACCAGAAGCAAAAATCGGTTCTGGGAAAATATGTTGCAAGATCTGGAGGCTGAAGATGTACTGGTTAGTAATTTATTTAATTAATAAAGAAAAACAATTAAACATTTTATATATTCACAGCTTTCACTGGCGACGCCGGAAAATCTGGAGGTGAAGTGGAAAAGTCTTTACCGCGCTTATAAGAACGCGAAAGACCGAGGGACTGGATCTAGTGCTTCAAAATTTCCATCACTTTCATCCTCGTATAATAAATTTAATATCTAAACCAAGATTTTCATTATGTATTGATTATAAAGAGAAAGTATACACCATTTTTACCTGATTATGCTCCATAATTAATTTTTTAATACAGATTTTGTGGGCGCTAAACAACAATTCGTTGGCCGTCAGAGAATCCCAATCGTCTCAGGTTTAATTAATATTTATGTCCGTTGCTTTACATATCAATATATATGTTTTGTTGATTAATGTCAATAAAATATTTACCAAAACTTATGATTTTTTAGTTATTTTTAGTCTTTTTGCGTTCAACCAAATATAATCACACTAAAAATATTGAAATGACAATTTAAACTTTGCTTTCACAAGTTTTTATCATTTTAGCCATAATGTAATTTCCATAAGAGCTACAATTGAATACACTCCGCCGATCTGAGAGAAAAATTTCCCATTCAAACGTTTGTGACTACGATATGGCAATACATGTTCTTGAAAATTGTTCGTGAATTGGAGGTGGTGCAGTTTTGCTTTGTTCGGGAACACTCCGGAGTAAAAAATCAGCCCAATGGGTCGCAGCTAATGAACAAACAGTAGGGGAGACTCGTCCTCGTTGTCACAAGTACTAGTTGTCACAATGGCTATATCTCTTAATTCAGAAATATTTTTGAAATCGGTTCTTCGGCAATTTCGAAGCGCACTCCACCACTACCAACCTCAGAAAGTGTCCTGGCGATCGACCTCATGTGTTACGTTTTTTAATTCGGAATCAAAAAATATCGTTAGCGAGTAAATTCTAATGGATTTATTGATTTTGTTTTTTTGTCATACATTATTAAGATAGAAGTGTGTTTTGATTGGTTTTTGTTAGGACATTGATGGACTTTAAACGTAATTTTGAGTGTTTAGGTTTTACGTTAATAGTTATAGGTGTAAATGGCTGTCAAAAATTATTTGTCTGTCGGTACTAGTTGTCACAGGGGCTATTTGTTTGTCTCAGGGGCTACTGCAGAGCAGGAAAATCTGCAGGGCAGAAAAATCTGAAGAATCTAAAACCCAAGAAACATAAGAAGCAGGAAAATAAAGGAGTTGAGATATAGAAATGAGTTGTTAACAGCGATGGAGACGAAGACAACGAAGAACTACTGTGCGTGGTTTGTTATGAAACTTGGTCAAGTAGCAAACCCAATGCAGGGTGACTTCAGTGCATCAAATGCAGACTGTGGGCTCATGATAGATCTGCGGGGCAAAGAGTTTTTTTTTTGTTACCCTAATTATGCCGGGAATGACCTGTGACAACGAGGACCGCACGTTGTGACAACCAACCCCAGCCTTGGGGTAAGTTGTCACAGTAGACTTAAATTTTTATTACATTATTTTCATGACGTTATTACTTGAAATTTTAAATAATTTGTGCAATTAATGAAGGACGAAAGCCCGAATATATGATTTATGCGTTTGACTTGGCAATTTAACTTCATTGTCTCCAGAAATAAGGATTTTTATGATTTTTGTGACAACTAGGACCAGTCTCCCCTACTCTTGAATATCTTTCTTTTCTAACTAGAGTGTGGTCAATCCTAACTCTTCTTCGAATATCGACTGTTCAAGTTTGTGTTGACCGTGAGGAATTTTTTTAAACAATTTACGTGATTTAAATTTTTTTTAACCCTCAAATAATATCTTTTAGATTTTGCACTATAAGAAAATATAATTTCTAATTTCAAATTAACCACACTCTGTTTATTAAGTCGCTTTCGCTTAGACAGAAACTGATTCTGTCTAGTGAACTCCATAACAACAACAGCAAAAATTGGAACTCAATTCGTTGACTACAGTGAAAGTTTAACACAGAACAGAGCATTGTTCTAGCTCTGAAATAGAAAGCTCTCAAATAGAAGCGTAAAAATTAAAAAAACATTGTTTTGAAGAGAAAATTGTAATTTTTGCCTCCCTTGAGGAATTAGTTTTCTCAAAAAGCCGTTGAAAACTGCCATTACTTCCGGTTAACGGACTTTCACCAAAGATTGATAGGATCACTCCGTTCCAGGACCAAACACTCATGGTTCTAGATTTTCGATAAATCTTGTACACAGACTAACAGATTGACCGACTGAGAACTGACATACAGACAGACATTTTTGGAGTATGACCCCAAACGACTCGAGTGTTCGGGAAATAATTTTTAGGCAAAATAAAGATGCTGAAATTTTTCATTATCTCAATACTTTATTTTATTACGTATTTCATATAAGAAAGTAAAAATAAAATGTTTTTTGACGAAAACTGAAGATTTTTTTCAGATAGATTGAAATATTTTACATAATGAATAACGCATTCCCATTTATCTAATTACCATCGCAACAAATTATAAAATCCTGCCAATCTTGCCACCTGCATCTAATCATTTATTTTTTACCGGAATCTCTGGATCTTAATTTTACTAATCGTAAAAATGAGAAGCACCTGAACGAATCATGCTACGCGAAAAAAATGTTTGTAAACAACCGGCTTTAATATCGAACACGAGGAAAAATTTTGATGACATGTTTATAAATTCAAGCCACTTGCAGAAAAACAAACAAACATATCTAGATGAATCGAATGTAAAAAACGACACGTTTTAATTGTCGCTAAAAAAAGCGTGATAAAATTTGATAAGTCAACCACAGTTAAAAATAGGACATATTTGAAGATAATCTTGTTTTGGTCTACGTGAATTTTTTAGTTGTTGATCAAAACAGTCGCGTAAATGCCCCATCAACACATCGAAAATATCATTTCAAATTGTAATCCTAAGTAGACTCGATTGGCGATCAAGCGTGATGTTAATACAAAAAATTATCAACTGTATGGGGAAATCAAAAACTCAAACAGAAAACTGTTAACAAAAGTCTTAAAAAACATTCTTGATTCTCATTATTTCCCCTTTCTTTGTTTGATTGCACTTCCAATTGGGAAAGCAAAATATTCGTATCTAGACCTAGATAGATAGCTAGACGATGGGGATATCAGAGGGCAGCAAAGGTGGCTCCAGCTTGAATTTTACATCTGGAAGATAAGAAGCCTTGACTCGGCGCGTGTTGCCCCACCGGTTACTGTTTCTGCATAAACAACAGCAAATAAGCATAAAAAGTCACATTTGGAACTCCATATGGCCAGAAGTATAAAAGACGCCAGCGTCATCCAGAGAGTAGTTCGTTACTCCTAAGCAGCTAAGCAGGAAACAAATTCGAGTGAAGACTAAAATTTATAAACAAGAAAATCTTTTTGATATTGTTGTATGAATAAAGAAAAGTATATTTAAATAAATTGTGAAAAAAGTTCAATTAAAATGGCATCGAATTCGTCACATTTCCCAACCAACCCCCCGAGGCGTATGCCTTGTCCACATTGGCAGCATTTCCCAATTCATCCCGTTACAAAGGACGATTCACCCCCAATGTCGTATCCGGTCTATTGTTCAAAGTGTCCTCATGATACCCCTTCGCCACCCACGAATGAGTATGTCAGCACTTCTCCGCCACTCTTCCCAACCGATGATCCGCGACGCTTCAAATTCAAATTCTGAGCATGCACTGAGAATCGCGCTTCATGTTTGCACGGGGAGGATAGTATTAAGGATGTGCCTCCAAAACGGCAGCCAGGATTTTAAAATTTTGTGTAAAAGACAGAAATTTCTTTCATTTATGGTGCCGCGTCAACAATTTTTTATGCGTCTGCCGATGACCTCAGTACCAGTGTTTTGAAAATACATTCGTAGCGATAAGTCGAGCATTTTGTGTGATAACAACGTGCTTATTTTAGTGAAAATATTCCAAATTAAAATAGCAAATATTTTTTGTAAGACGAAGTTTTTGTAAAATAAATTTCTAGAAAATATTTTCGGATATTTGTTTTAATTTTAGATACAAACTATCTTAATCCAATATACCCTAAATGATCATTTAATATTATCATACCTACTATGTAACAATTAACGTTTATAAATTAATATTCAAAGAAATGAATTACACTGGAGTGTTTAGAAGAGACAACATTATTTGTGTAATTTTCACTAAATGCATTATAAAGGTTTAAAATTTTTCTTTGATTTTCAAATACTGCAGTTTTATTAAAATTTGTTGTGTTTATTGGAAAATTTTTACTTGCGTTTTAACCGTCGCAGTTTGATGCAATAATTTAAAAAAAAGTCTCAAAATGTTCGGCCTCTAAAAAAATTATCCCGAAATTTTTGATCGTTGAAAGAGAATTCACCAAGGGGTTCTATTTTAACAAGACATTTATTTCAGGTACAATATGAGCTAGATGATTACTTGTTTACCTGTGTAAAATTAATTAACCGTTTTGAAGAATCAAGCCACTTTCACGGCCATGACATTACCGATGTGAAGTTATCTGACTTCAAAATCTCATTTAAATGCAAATTTTTGCAACTTTTTATTCAAATCGAACTTTTATAACAGACATTTGGCAGCCTTGTTAGTATTTCAGGGCCAATAAACTAATTATTATAATTATTTAATGACATTAATTACTATAAAAACACGCTGCTACAATAAAGTGTAGTCACGAGCATACCAACAATATGCATTAATTAATAAGAATCATTGTTACAAGAAAAAAAAAACTTCATTTTAAAGAGGTTTTTAATTCAATTTACAGAAAATTAGAGCCGGCAAAAACTTTTTCCGATTCTGATTTAATCCATCTGAATATCAGTTGAGTGAACTATCAAAAAGTAAAGAGCGAATTTTCAATTAAGCAGTTGAAAAAGTTTTCAAACGTATATACAACGTTACTAAAGCATGCAACATTTTTAGCTGCACTATCAATTCACATGAATTTCACATATAAATTTACATATGCAATGAAAACTTAATTTAGTTCTTTACTTGAAGTTGAAAATTGTTTGGCATATTAATTTTTATTCATTTATGGAAGAATTTTTTTATCGAACATACTTTTGAACTCAATCATCATACTAATATATAAATATCAGTTGTGGTCAACACAAAACTTTCTTCTACAAAATCTACGACCCTGCGCAATTTCCGCTAGAGCCCTGTCGCGTTGTCAACCTAAGACGACCTCCCAATAAATTCTTGGTTTATTCAAAAATATCAAAAACGTACAAAATTTGAGATAACTTGAGAACTGTAAAAGATATCAATTTACGGTAAATGGGAAAAATGTAGAAAATGTTAACATCTTTAATTATTCTTTTAACTGATTTGTCGAAAAACCGTTAGTTTGCAAATTATTCGCAAACATGTGATTTTTTACATATTAATGAAAATATCTCAATAACGGTAAAAGATAACGGTAAGAAACAAAATTGTGCAGAATGCCATTCTCATTAATTAACTTCATACATTCAGTCAGCAAAAACCCATTAGTTTTCGAGATAATCGCAAAAAACTGTTTTTTTTGGAAATAACGGTTTATCTCGATAACAGGTGGAGATATCGAGTTATAGCTAAAGACAAAAGTGTGGGAAATTTTATTTTCTCCAAGTTTTGTCATACTTAAGACCACTAAAAAACGTGTAGTTTGGGAGTAAATCGAGAAAAACGAAATTGCGATTTTTGAAAAACCGCCATTTTGGATACTTCCGGTTAACGGATTTCCACCAAAAGTTGATAGGATCGTCCCATTTCAGGACCCAACATGCCTATAAAATTTCATGGCGCTAGCTCTGTTAGTTTTTGAGAAATCTTGTACACAGACTGACAGACTGACAGACAGACTGACAGACTGACAGACTGACAGACAGAAAGACATTTTTTAAATATGACTCCAATCGACTCAGGAGTGATCGGGAAATGTTTTTTAGGCAAAATTAAGAGGTCGAAATTTTTCATGAATACAATACTTTATTATACTCCGTAGAAGAAAGTAAAAATGAGTTGGTGTCTGTCTGTCTGTTTCTCTTTCTCGCAAAAACGGCTGAACCGATTGACTTGAAATTTGGCATGAGTGTCTGTGGTAGTTCTGGTTCCAACATAGGCATACGGAAAAGTAGCGCGACGGGTGGGGGGAGTAAGGGGAGGGCGTAAAGTGATTTCGAAACTTAGTTTTTGCGCTATGTTACTCTTTCGCGGGGAAATTACTGAACCGATTGGCCTGAAATTTGGCATAGATGTTCTTCGGGGCTCCAGCCCCAATATAGACCCAAGAAGCCCGAGAGGTGTGGGAGTAAGGGGAGGGGGTAAAGTGATCTCGAAACTTAGCTCTTCCTCTATGTTACCCTTTCGCGGGGAAACTACCGAGCCGATTGGTCTAAAGTTTAGCTCCAACATAGACCATCAAAAAAAAATTTGAAAAAACTTAGCCAGGCAACGACGGGTATGCAATGTATATTATGTTGAATCAAAAAATACTTGAAGCTAATAAAAAACGACAAACAAACAAGAATAATAATAAAAAAAACATCAACTAAAATACCAGACTGAAAAAAAAACAGAAAAAAAAACAGAAAAAAAAAACAAAAAATAAACAAACTTTAAAACCTCTTGACTCGTTTCTTTTTAGTTTTTAGATACACAGCATCCAAAAAATTATTTTTTTCCTTTTTAGTACATTTTTTCAAATAAAAGTTTTTTTTAAAAAACTTTTTTTATTTTTATTATTTTTTTTTGTTTTATTTTATTTAGTTATTTTCTGTTTGATTAGTATGACTAAAAATCCAAAAAGATGTCTGTTTTTGGCCACGCTTATAAACACTTTTTAGTCTTGGAGATATTCTTACGGACTTTTTGATCCCAGAATCGGATTGAGCAACCCCAAAAAATCCCCAGATGAGATTTTTTCCGGAAAATTTGAGGAAAAAGATAATCACGTTATCCTTACAGGACCTTCCCTTAGGCACTTGGCATACCGAATGCGAATTCGCACCGCATTGCGAAAAAGTTCAAGTTTACCTCGCGATCTTATGTCATATGTCATCTACATGAGCTCTAGTTTTGTATTACGTAACAATGCGGTCTCCCCAAAATTGCAGTCTCTGCAAAGTTAGAACTCATGTAGATTACATACAATATAAGATCGCTTGATAAGTTTGAACTTTTTCGCTATGCGGTGCGAATTCGCATTCGGTGTGCCTAGTGCCTTAAGGTTGAGAGCCATATTCAGATGAAAATCGATGCTTGATGGTCGTCTAAGACCAGATTTATGATCAGCGACACCAAAAACTCCTTAAAGCGAATTTTTCCGAAAAAATTCGAAAAAAGTATATTCGCGTTATCCTTACTGAACCTTCCGCTTCAAATTTTCAAATTTCAACACCATAATTGTGATCAGCGACCCCAAAAACCACCCCGAGTGACATTTTTCAGCCTCTTAACAGGCAGGCTTCATGGTAAAAATCCATGTTTTATAACAATAACCCCTTACCCACGCCTCGTTTACCCCCTTAGGGATGGAATTTTCAAAAACCGTTTCTTAGAGCACCTAAGAGGTAAGACGAATTTGTGTGCAAAATTTCATGGCAATAAGTTTAGTGGTTCGGAAGATACTGTGATGAGTGAGTGAGTGGTATTTGGCTTTTATATACATATACAAGTATGGAAGATAGAAATCTAACATTTGTAAAACATTTGCTTCTAAGTGTTCCTCTTCTCATTATCTGAATAATAAATTCCCAAAATTTTAGTACCTATAACAAAAGATTAAAACAATTTTTCATTTAAAAACCCAATCCTTATCCATTTTTTTCTAATCGCTAATATTCAACCACACAAATCCCCAGTAATAAACTTCGATAATCAGCGTGTAAATCATGTTTCAAATCACCTTTCGTACGAAAATAGAAAACTGACAAATTTATTTGCAATTTAGCACTTATTCATGAAAAGGCGCAATTAATGCTTTCATATACCCTTCATTAGACAAAGTAAAAGTGATAACCCCTGTCACTTTCATTACAAACAAAATCCAGCCAGATAAAGTTCTAATCGCCTGGCTTTGTGCATGTCAGAATGCCATTAAATCAAAAACTCGTCCTAGAACCACCATAACGATCATTCGACACCCCCAACATGCATGCACGAAGTAATGTGCAAAAATTCACAGTTTTCCTAATTAAAAACAAAAACTGGTGAAACTCCTCACCTAATTTGGACAAAGAACACAAGTTTCCCAGTGTAAGAACAGCAATTTGGGAAAATATGAATAGAAAGCTGAGAGTGAGTTATTCCATATCGCAAGGACCTGTTGCGTGTTCATGTTGTTATTTTTGTTTTTTTGAAATTTTATTAGTTTGGTTGTACTGTACAGCACGAAAGCAAACCATCAAAACGGTTGAACCTCAAACCGATTTTCTATCTTCCGACTCACAGTAGAAATATCTCGTCTTTTCGTTCCCCTACAAAACCTTGTTCCCCTACAAAAAGCAAAAAAAACTGTCTATACTTTAAGCGTAAAAGTAGACTACCTCAACTACGTCGCCCCGAAAAATAGGATATTGGTACAATCCCTTTGAATTTAAGGCACCCTCATTTTTCAGGACTTCCTGCAGTTGACAAAATAGGAAAGTTTGCGTGCATGCAACACTACTGGATTCTGAATGGGGCAAAACAATCACGGAAGGACGCAAAGGAGATTCCCTCAACATATTATGCACGGTCTCTTCCTTTTCGTTACAACTTCAGTGAAAGTAACAAAGCAAGGAGGGATCCCTTCAGCTTCAATGAATTCCCTCTCCCAGTACATGCAAAAGTTAAACGAAATGTGTGACATTGGGGCACATTTTTTTCTATTCGAATTCCTTTCGCTATTTTTCAGATTTGGGGATTTGATACGTTCAGACAAATTCATTCCTCAGTATTTGACTGGATCGCGCTGCGAAAAGTTGTCCAGAATTTTTATAGCTAAAACTTTCAGTTTGAGCACCAAATAGGGCTCATTTTTATTATTATTTTCACTTCTTCTATAACATTTTTTATGTTTTGTTTGTTATTGTATGAAATTCGTGTTCTTTAAGTGCAAAAGTTTACCATGTCGGGTCAACTAGTTCTACTCAGTTTGGCGGATATTTTTTCAATATACCCAAAAATCTTTAAGGAACTTTTGCTTGCTGAGGAATTAAAAAGGAGTCGTGAAGGTGCACTAGCAAAGGACTTTTTATATTTGCCCAGTGATGCTGAATGGCAAGAAAAAGTCTATTATCGGTTACTAGAAGTCCAAAAAAAGGTTAACGAAGCTCTGGAAAGTGGAATGTTAGTAAAGTGTTATTATTTAATTAGTTTAACGGAAGGTCCTTAATTATATTTCGAAAAACTAATGCGTTTCACCGTTGTATTGTCCACGCGGTGATTTGTAAACTTAATTGACTGAAAAAAAAAACGTTTTTTAAATCACCGCAGTAGTGACAAAAAGTGTTTTTTTTTTAATTTTTATCCATCCTTTCAGAGCTTTCGAGGAAGTCGGGAAAAAGAAGGAAAAACCAATCTTTGACTTGGATCACGTTTATCGAGCTTATTCTCCAATTTCGTCGCCATCTCCTACAGGATTTTTAGTCGTCAAAAAGAAGCGTTGCAATCCAGATATTCCTATTTCTTTCATTGATGTGAGATTATTAACCAACTGGAGCCTGGAATTGATTGCCAAAGCCGGGAAACTCCTACAGAAGCCACCAATTTCAGTTGGATTCGATGATGAACACGAAATGCGAAAAGTTTTTTCTTTGATTTATGATGTCTTCCGATGTGAGTATAAATGGATTATGATATAAAAATTTAAAATTGAATTTTGAAGAGCGTTTACCAGTACCGAATTACAAATTTTGGATCGCCGGCAAAAATATTTGGTGGACCTCTTAAAAATTAAAATTGTTAATAAATATTTTCTTAAAGACCGAAAGGTTAAATACTTTTGTGAGCGAGCGATTATTAAGAGTTGTTTAGGGGACTAAGATCAGTCAAATTTTATTTTATTTTTCAAATATTACATAATCAAAGTTTATTTAATCCGTTTAAAAATCTGCTTTTTGCTGCAACTATTGGAAAATAAATCGAATATTTTCCGAGAATAGAAAAATTGTGTCATTCGCCAAATTCTCTTTCTATTATTTCCACCAAGCAATAAATTTCTAAATCGGTTTCGTGCAGTTTCGATTTGTTGTTTTGAAGTAGTCGGAATATGAAAATAGATCATAACCTGTTCAATTCAAAGGCAGTTACATGAAAAAAAAATTTGATTTTATCATGTTTGATGATTGATATTGATTTCGTGTTGTGGCACAAGGACAAGGCAAGGTTTATTATCTACTGAGTGGTAATAGGATTCCAATTGATAAGTATGAATCGGAGTGGAGGACGCAAATAGGAATTTAAGGAATAGGGGAATGAACGCATTTGCAAAAATCAAGGACTAATTTAGGGAGGTTCAAGTTGAATAAATTATGAACTTCCTCAGGACTACACCCGCAACATACTCAAAGTCAAGGAACTTTTCGAGCCAAAAGTTAACAATAATAAATCACCTCGTAATAAAATCGACATTTCAATATCAAGCTTATTGAATTATTTTGTCTATTGATGGGGAACTACTTGTAAGAAGTTATAAGTATGATAATGATGCGGTGGAATGAAAACAAATAATTCTTCTTTACTTTAATCAAATACGAGCTATATTTTCATTAAAGTTTTATCGTAAAAAGGATATCAATCCAAAATATTACAAACAATGATAGGGCAAGGCACGGATAGACGCCACACCCTTCGGAAAAACGTTAAAAATAAAAATATAGTTTTAAATTTAGAGATTAGTTTTCCCCTGATTTTTCCCCTTAACGGTTTTTACGTATCTGTAACGGTTGTCGAGACTTTGGTGTATTGTCGAGTAACTGCACTTATGGAACGCGACCCAGCTGGAATATTATTTTTTCTCGATTCCAAATGACCAATAAGCCTTAAAATTTCATTTTTTCAGATAAAAATGTTCTAAGTCAGGCCTTAATTGATGCATCTTTTTATGCTTTTCATCCAGACGTAAGATCATACAATCCTATATCTTTAATACAAAGAATAAAAAAAACTTTTCTTTTAGCTTGAAATCGACCAAAGTCGAGTTTGGTTAATTTTGTTCGATTTATTTTGCCGGGATTTTTTAAAACGCCCTCCAGAGGAAACTGCCAACCAACAAAGTCTTTACAAAGATGCTAAACTTGATCGTAAGGGGCTGTCCATAAAATACGTCATACTTTTCTGGGGAGGGGGATCTGCGGTAATGTGAACGCGGTATCGCGAAAAACTGTCACAAGGAGGGGCGAAAAGGTCCGAAACTCCTAAAATTGGTGTGACGTATGGGACAGCCCATAATTCAAAATATTTTCAATTATTTTTTTACTTAAACATATTTTTTCCAAACCTAAATATTGCAGAGGAAAGTATGTGCTGTTTACATCAGATAATTTTATAAAGTTTTATTAATTTCGAATTTGAAAAATTGGTTTTTGTTTGGATTTAAAAAAAAATAAATTAAAACAAAAGACGCGTGTATTAGACATTTTAGATAATCTGTGGATTCACCGAATTCGCTTAGCAGCTGCAATATCCAGACTAAGGGTCAAAAATAGGGCTCTACGCTTAGCACAACTTCTTCCCACCCATTTGCAGGACGAAAAAGTAGCGATAGCTGCCGCAAATCCAATCGTTACCGGATGGATGAACCCATTTAAAATTAAGTAAAAACTCCCAACAAATAAAATCAATATTCATATTAAATTAAGCATATTAAAGGGATAAGAGTGCAGCAACCTTGCTTCTTGAGAAAATGAAATTAACAGAAGTAATTGAACCAGAAACGGGAACAGAAAAGCCCCTGAAACTAAACCAATATAAATGGGATAAAGTTTGTCCCCTATTTTTGTCATGCATTCCAGGCGATAAAAGTAAATTCGCTCAATCAGATATTGTACGAAATCATATGTTTATCATGCAGGCAAGTTAGCGACTCAAATGACTGTATTTTTTAATATTTTTTTTCATATTCCCAGGATCGAACCTTTTCTTTAGGCCCAGCGATTCTCTCGAAACTGCTTGATCACTTCGAACTCGACGGAGACATGGTCCAAACTCACGTTTCATCCCCAAGATCTACAGCATATCTAGCGGCCCTTTTCTACTCAATCAATCGAGTTAATGATTTTTTCGCATTTGGGGCTGGTCAAAATATAGCAGAATACCGGGAATATATAAAAACTCTAGGGGTGAATAATATCCGAGTCTTTGCGGAGAACTTTTGTAAACTTTCCCTGGAGGCGTCTATCCTTGAAACTGTCGTTGGGGTATTTGCAACTCCACCAAATTCCTACAGTGGTGTTTCCGATCCGATCGATCTGATCTGCAGTCGTGGTGGAGATCTTAGCATGCTAGAAGTTCTCACCGAATCCGAAATTAGTTCGGATGGCAAATGCCGAGTTGCTCAACTTCTGGAAGAACAGCGAGAAACCCTACGATTAGCCATGTCCCGCCCTCAAGTCCAATTCATTATATACGAAACGCATTCCATAGTAAACTCAGAAAATGAGGATATGGTCCAAAGAGCGGTCGAGGACATCAATCGTTGTGCCTTCGAAAAGCACTTGCTATACTACAAGGAGAAAAAAAGACTGGAAATGATCGCAGAAATGGAAGCGGCTCAAATACCATCTGCAGCCTTTCAATCGTCTTCACCGAGACGAAAAGGAGGAGCAGCAGCTTCTGCGGCGACCACAAAATCCGAGGAAGCAGCTAAAGCGAAAAAAGCGCGCCGAGGAAGTGTAAGTTCCGTAGATTCGGAAGCTTCTAATTTAGATACGGCTAGAGCTTCAAGTGATGACTACACGCAAAACGTAAAAGTACCAAAAACCGATGAGTTCCTAGTCTCCAATGTGCCGGATGTTTGCCAAAATCAGGATCTATGTGTAAATTTTCATGCACTTGGGTTCCACGTATCATTAATTCAGAGAAAGCAAATAACCCGACTAAATGCCAAGTACCTTATTCAAATGGCGGAAAACCGAGGTCTTTTTGGATCTGCGGATCGCTCCAAAAGTGCCAAACCGAAAACGTCTAAAAGACCGGAAAAACGGCCACCTAAAAAAGAATTAGACGATGATGCAAAGAAAGCACGCTCGAAAAAGAATGATATCGCATCGTTGGTAAGTTAAACTTTTATGCGATCTAGTTTACGCTTTTTTTTCATTTTAATTTTAGATCTCTACAATAAATTTCCTTATAACGGAAAAACTATAATGGCGTTATAGCGTCTAAATATACATATATATTTTTATTTTTAATATTCTTTTATTTTTATATCTATCTTTCTTTCTTTTTATTTAATAAGTAGAGCACGCTTTGAGTAAAGCACGCTCTAAATCAGTGAGTTCTCAAAAAAATTATGATAATAATAATAAATAAACTTTTAATGGTAGCTTTTTCCATTATAACTGTAACTTTCTTAGATTGAACGAATCAATCAGCCAACACATGCAAGCATAAACCGATCTCATCTGCAAAAAATTTCATCAGCAGAGAAGAAAATGTTAAAATTCGATATTGTTAGAAAATCTTGCAGCCGACATAGCAAACATCACGCTGACGACTATTATTTTGGTGTGAGTTATAAAAAGATTTTAATGATGAAATATTTCTTATACTAGGACCAACATCGTGTGTCAAACAGTACATATATTTTTTGTAAGCGATCCTAGAGAACTCTCCTTTTTATTTTAATTTTTTTTTACAACGGATTGGCTTACAATTAAAAACTTTCTGTAGAAAAATTAATTATCATAAAAAAATATGTGTCAAACTTTTCATTATTATTTTTAATATATATTTTTTAGGGCTCCAATGCGTATCTGAGCAATTTACAACTGGATTCAAGAGCGAAACTTTGGTGGCAGCAGACCACGGACTACGTGCAAAATTTACGATCCTTGCAGAAAAAACACGAAAGAGAAAAGAAGCAAACATGTAGTCTAGAACAAATTAAGGAGTCTCTATCGCCTCTTCGGCTAACCAAATTAAACAACGACCTCTACACATTTAGATCGGAAAGGCGGCCCAAATTACAATTAGTTGATCGATATCCCTTTCCAGTTGCAGTTCACCAACTAGAGTTTGAGGGGTTCAGCATATCCAGTCAAAAGAAAATAGCGAAGTAAGAATTATTTTTTATTGGTCATAATTATGTATTCCGCATAGTTAAAAAATTTTACATTTTTTTCGATGGTTCATGAAAAATTATAAAAAATATTGTAACTGTTTACATTTTCAGAGCTACAGATGAATCAGGATATTGGACCACGTGAAGTTTTTTATTAATGTTTCTTTTGAATCATTAAAAAATAAATTGTTAATTACATAACCAAGTCTTTTTTGAGATTTGAAAACAATAAGATATCGTTGTACAGTGAAACCTGTATAAACAGGAAATTCGTCAGACTCAGACAAATTTCCGGCTTATGGACCCTGGTTTCTATGGTAGGGGAAGCCGGGGCATGTATTAACAAAATTTGGAAATTGGGTCATATTTTTTAAACAAGTAATATTTTTGATATTGTGTTTATATCTAGCCATACTATAGGTCTTCAGGTATCATAAGAAATAAAAAAAAGTTTCAACCAGGTAGTCACTATATGAAAAAAATCATTTTTGCGAAAAAATGTCATCTGTTAAAACTAACCCCGGTCACGGGGCTAGTTTTAACAACGATGGGGCAAGTATTAACATAAGTTTTAACATGGAGATAATTAAAAGAAAAGATTTTTTTTCACAAAAATTATAAAATAAACAAAATATATATCCTTTTAAATTCAAATATATTAATTATCACAAAAACTAATAAAATGAACCAAATAAATATCCTTTTCAAGGAACATAAATTGACAAAAAAAATTAAGTCGTTTTAAAAAACAAAAACAATTATTATTATCTAAAAAAAGGTCTCAGCGAAGCTTTTTTGTACATAATTTGTATCTATATACACATAGTATGAGAATTCTTAATCTATGTCTATGACATTATATTGTTAATACTTGCCCCATGGGTTTGTTAATTTTAGCCCCGACACTACTTTTTTTGAATTATTAACCACACACAAAAATATAGTTAAGGATTGTAATAAAACCAAAGGATATTATTAATTATAGCTTCATTAACTTACATTATCGGCAAAGTTATATTCAATAATATAAAAAACTAAGACAGAAATCAAAATATTCCAAACCATAAAAAGTTGGTTTACCAGCTAAATTTCGGTCTTTGTGCTAAACATTCACTGGCAATTAACTGTTTATGACTGATGAGTCACGATATGATTGACCTTATCGAATGATGGACAAAAACCAAATTTCGAGATTCTGGCTCGTATATTTCGGCGGGAATAGGCTTGTTAATACTTACCCCTGTTAATTCTAGCCCCGGGTTCCCCTACTTTGTAATAGCAAAACGTTTTTAAAAAATCTGGACATACATCAAGATAGTTTTTCCATGTAACTTTTCTAGTATCCATTTTTTGTATTTGAACGACTAACACGATCATACTACTTCGTATTAACTTAATAATACTTTAAACAATTTTAAACAATTAGTGATATAATGGAAAGTCATCCTAGCCTAAGGATGCCAAGAATTGTTAAATAGATTTTTTTTCTCAAAAAAGATGTTGTACAGATTAGATCGAAGCTGGTTGGTTGCATTTATACTAGAAATAATAAAAATTGTGCATTTTCTAAAAAAGGTTAAAAGCAAAAAAATGTGCGAAATAACATTTCAAAATTATTTGGCGCTCCATCATACCCTTGTGGCCGAAAGAACAAACCAGCAAACTCGACTGGAACGCGATTTGCCTTCAATTTTGTTCCTTTCTTGAACTCAGTGCAGCGCTTTTCCGTGTAGCAACGGTAATTTTTATTGTCAACACCTACCACCAGAGGGCTGAAAAAAAAACATATGGAGCTGGCTTGGGGTTCCGCGAAAAGATATTTCTTTTTCCGGAAAGAACTGTAGGAAAT
This sequence comes from Chrysopilus asiliformis, assembly GCA_964034945.1. Classification (NCBI taxonomy): domain Eukaryota; kingdom Metazoa; phylum Arthropoda; class Insecta; order Diptera; family Rhagionidae; genus Chrysopilus; species Chrysopilus asiliformis. The sequence goes on from OZ035962.1 coordinate 95,050,772, forward strand.
CTCAACTAGTTAACCATCCAGGTAAGCAAACAGCTATAATAGCTGCCATAAATGCATATTAAATAAATAAAAAGCTTTACAATACGTAACAAAGGCCTTGGGTAAGTTCCAATTTTCATTTTGTTGTGTTTTTAATCATTTTGTTTACATTTTTTGTGGAGCTAAAATTGTATAAAACTCACCTTTATATTGCTCGAAATATTCATAGGCACCAGTACATGAATGTCGTAGAAAAAAGACGACGAACCTACCTTTTGAAGGTGTTGATGGGGCGAGTTGATAAGAAGTCTCCGCGATAACAAACTAATGCACACCGCACTTTTTTTTATCGATAAGAAAATTTATTTTCCTGTGATGTGTTCATTTAGTTTGAGTCTAAAATCTAAAAAAGTAACGTAGATTGTAATGAGTAATCACATTCAAAATTGCTAGTAGATAGAATTCGGACCGCAAATTGTCATTCGCTGCTGTTCTAACGAAAGACTTCAACGCCACCGAAAATTGAAATTTTATTCAGGAACCCCTGAAATCCTTTCGTCGCGATCATAATTTTATGATTTTGGAGCGATGAAATATTTGCATTCAAATCTTTTGATTGGTATTTCACGGTTCAGGCACTGCAGACAATCGACAGTTTTGGGGAAAATTGGGTGAGGACTCAATCAACCGTAGTCTGGCGCTTGGTCGGAAAATCGAGCCACATATGTTCCCATTTATAGATAAAAAGATTGTTAGTCATTCCCTCGACGGCATTGAAATCGGTAAGTGCCACCCGCACAAAAATTAAATTAAATTGCCCTGGCCAACTGAAATATATGTTTTTGGATCATGTCGCATGAGTTCCGCAACATTTTTTTTAAATAAAAAGCACAAATTCAGGGCGTAAACAAATTAAAAACAAACATTATTTATTTTGCAAATAGTGGAAGTGTTTTTAGTCAATGTGGTTTTATTCCATGGCTTTAAATCATTTTACATTTTTCTTTGAAATTTACAAAAGGTTAGTCGAGTACGTGTTAATGTGTTATCAATTTATCGCGATAATTATACAGATAACGACACTAATTAAACATGAAGAGCTGATAATGTGATCCGTTTTTACTGAAAAAGTGTTAAACAAAAAAGCTTTGGAAATGTTTTTCATTAAAATTATTAATTTTCACATAAACAGTGATGTAAAATCTGTTTTTTTTTTGTGTAAAGCATAAATATGTTAAATAATTACCCTGTAATGTTTGTGGAGTACGAAAAATCTTCATTTTGATATTTTTGAGAATTTCCTAGAATTTGTTCGTACCTGTGAAATCCAATTGCATCGATTAGCGAACAGTTGTGATGAAAAATGTTCCGTAGATTAAAATTCTTTAAAGATATGCGCCGGAGACAAAAGTTTTGCGGTGTTACCGTCAAAAATGCTTTGAAATTCAAGCCCTCACGGTTGCAAGGAAAGAATAACATGTTTTGCCCTTTAGTCTATCTAGACCGATGATAATAATAATAAAGTGTGTATGGGGTAGTGCTTTCCAGCTCCCTTGTCAGACCGATGATGCTTTGATAAAAATATCACCTAAAAATGCGTAAAAGAGGGAAAAATTTTTTTTTGAAAAGGCGAAAAATAGCGTAACGTTGTTTATGGACAGCCCCTTAAGAAATATTTTCTTTTAGCGCTTTCATTCCAAATGATTCATTTTCTATAAAAAAAACATCGGAAATCCACTTTTAGCTCTCGATCAGGACAGTTAACCGATCCACTTTGTAGATAAAATAGAGAAAAATGTTTGTTGTAATTTTTTCTTATCAATTGAAAGCTATATTTAAATAAACCAGCGCAAAAAAAGATTCTAAATTTCGCTAACAAAGACTGATACTTCATTCTTTTTTATTATAATCTTTTGTTTCCTTACAGTAGCGACATGATATGCGGTTCGAAACTGAATTAAAATTAAATTTGACTTTAAAATGTAAATTTTTGAGTACTTGAGGTTGACCGTTGTAGTGTTTGCATGTATAATTAATTTCTAGTCCACAAGTTGACTCCATCAGACTGAATCGATTTATCAAAATGCTTTCAAATCAATTTAATTCGAAACTAACATCTAAAAAGTAACAAAGTTCTGGTTTTAACTCTTTTGAAATTTCGAAAAATCCAAACAAAAAATCAAAATCATTAATAAATTTCTCTTCAACAGGAAATTGTGCTTAATAAAATTCTAAACCTTCTCGTAATTAATCTATCGTAATTGGTGATGGTTTTTTCCCCGTTTTTTGAACATTTTATTGATTTTGTGGTTAAAGTGTAAGGTGATTAAATAATTACCACAAGTAGTTACTAAAATCGAAACTATGCAATAACAAAACAGCTATAGAAACTTAAAAAAACGTAGCCAAAGAATAAATATTGAATGAATTTCGGGTGGTGGTTCTACTACTATATCAGCGAGTACCATCCTAAATCCACATCAAAATTAGTTTAAGAACTTAGTTTTAAAATCAAATAAAATAAAAACATGCGACAAAGATCGGCTCGTCGTACATCGAACGCCAGTATTAGTGTGAATAACAATAATAATAACACAGCTGGTGGTAAGGATACAATTATCACTTTGGATGATTCAACTGTGCCGGTGAATGAAGCGGTGTTATGCCAGAAGAAATCTAAATCTATTAAAAATATAGTAGCTAAATCTACTTCAATCAATAGCAATAATGAAAGTAGTAATGATAGCAGTAATAATGTTATAAATAATAGTACAAAGAAGAGGAAAAAGAAAAAGAAGGAATATATCTGTAGTATTTGTAAGAAACGTTTTTTAGGATCAAGCGATTTAAGCAAGCACGAACGAATCCACTCCGACGAACGACCGTTCAAATGTGAACACTGTACGAAAAGATTCCGGCAAGCAGTTTGCCTGAAAAATCACATCGCTTCAATTCATGGAACGGATCAGCCATTTCAGTGTGACCATTGTCCGAAATCGTTTCCGATTAAGGAGCGCTTGCGACTCCATATGCGAATTCACACTGGCGAGAAGCCATATAAGTGCAATTTGTGTGGAAAGGCGTTTGGGAGAGGTGGCCAGGTAAGCAAATTTTTATTTTTGTAGACTTTTTTTTAAATTTTGATTTAAAATTTTCGGATTAGAATCCCAGAATTGTAATGTTTTTTAAAAATAAAACTTGAAATGATTTTGGAAAACCATAAACTGTTATTCGTTGTTAATTAACCCTTTACTACACGATTCTTCTCTTCTTGACACTACATTCCGAGGCGAAATTTAGTCTCCTGAACAGGGCCGTGCAAACGAAAAGTGACATCTTGGGCAACACAAGCAAACCTGTATTTATACCTCCAATATCTGCTTACAATAACATATAGTTAAAATCTTTGATTTCAAAAAAGGATACTTGCATATTTTTTGGCGAATCCATTCTGGGTAAAAAAAATCCTGCGTTAGTCCAAAATATGTACAATAAAAACGTGTGAGAAGCTTCAAATTTATCCCTGATATAGTTTTGTCTGTAAAAATCGCATTACATTTTGTTTCGTGAAAAATTCAAATCTCTCCTAATTTGTACAAATCCGCCCATAAGTATTCTGTGAAACAGGAGTATAGAATGAACAATTTCAATCCTGGCATCGTAAATACATGATTTGAGACAATTTTTTCCTCTTTCCGGTTTAGTATTTTTCGAATTGCTTTTTTAAAAACATACAAGATCAATGCCTGGAAAATTTATCAACTGTGTTTCACGTCATCTCGTGCTTGCAGTTTTTTTTCTGGCATTTTCAGTCGTTTTCTAAATTGATTTTCAATTCCGAACCCATTATTTCTTATTATTTTGTCACACTCTTATGTCTTGTTTTTTATTACTTTTTTGATTCCACTTTTTTTTTTAACTCGAACATCAAATCACGCAAATAATAAGAAGTAATTTTCCCCAACGCTTTCACTTTTTTCAGCTAAAGCAACATCGACTAGTTCACAATGGTGCCAAAGACTTCAAATGCGATCAATGTCCGAATTCCTTTTCAACCGCTACAAATCTCCGATTACACATGAAACTCCACCAGGACGACCGCGAATACCTCTGCAATATTTGCGAAAAGAAATTTAATCGTCCAGACAGCCTGAGAAAGCATTTGCTTAGCTTCCATGCTAATGTCAAATCGTTTCATTGTGATGTGTGCAATAAAACCTTAAGAGGACATCTCCCGCAGCACATGCGACTTCATCAGAATATTCGCCCATTCGGTTGCTCTCTCTGCGGCGCAACATTTTCACAAAAATCACAATTGAACGTCCACCAAAGAATTCACTCTGGAGAAAGACCCTATCGATGTCAGGTAAAATTTCTTTCAATTTCCTTTAACTATGATAATTTTATGTTCTGACTTAGGTTTGCTGGCAAGCCTTCGCTCACTCCAGTGTCCTTAAATTACATATCCGCAAACACACTGGTGAAAAACCATTCAAGTGTCAGATTTGTATGGACAAAGGGACGGCTTTTTCTCAGCTGCCGCATCTTAAAACCCACATGCGAACTATTCACGGACAGGACAAACCGTACATGTGTGAATTGTGCCAAGAGTTCTTCAAAACTAAGAACGATTATCAGATTCACAACAGGCAATGTGCTCGCTTGAAGTCTGAATTGGATCCGTGGACTGAAAAAGCCAAAAGTCTCATCGAGAAAGAAAAAGCAGCTCTGCTTTCAAAACTAAGGCTGATGGTAGCTGTGCTTCTAAAGAAAATTTCAACCAAAGAACGCCTTAAACAGCTTGGCTTCGAGAAACGTTTAATCGATAATGTTATCGTGAGCGCGTTGAAAGTGGCTGGCAGATCATACTGTGAAGATCCTGAACTGGAGGAAATTGAATCATTCAAAGCGAATATTAAATTATTTCTGGAATGGACGATTCCAGAGAATTTCATGTCAAAGTTTAGGGAAGAGAATAAATCCATTGAAAATTTACTCGAGGATCTTTGCGCCTCTTATTCGAAAGTAAAATATGTTAAGTAATATTCACGAATTTATCAATTGCCATTTAGTTATTCCGCAATTAATTTATCGCATTCATTAATTTTCAGATTTTTATCTAACTTTATCACTGTCTTATTTATAAGTATAGATCGGTCAAAGTGCTTTTAGATTTTTTTTTCTAATAGAATGCCAAAGTTTAAACAAACTTAATGTGGATCATTTTAAGCGTTAGTATTTTAAGTTGAATTTTATGAATTTTATTGCCAAAAAAAGAAAATATTTTTCTTCAATTTACCTTTAAACTAGTCTGAATACGATTTGCTATTTTATTCAAGTTATACCAATTTTATTTTAGATTAGGAAAATTAAACCAATGAATTACGAAACTATGCTTGCCATATCACAAATACCTATTAGTCTAAATATTTACCCCACCTTTTTGTGTTTAACATAAAGAATTTTGAAATAAAAGAATATCAAAATAATTGCGTTTCATTTCATACAATACGTTGGTTTGGTATAGATTTCTCAGCTGGAAAGACAACATGAACTGAAACTCAATAGGGGCGAAAATAAAGAACCCCACCGACAAAAGTATATTTTCATACAAGCCAGGAAATAAAAAAGATTTTCAAATTAAAAAACAGCAGCTTTTACAAACATATGTTATTTACCTTAATTAAAATACAGTTCCTTAAAAAGCTAACTTCTTCATCAGTAAATAAATATGCTGATCAACTTCGAATCCGTGCAAATTATTTGCGTCCCCCTAAAAATTCGATTTAAACCCAAAATGTTAATCGTAGCAAAAAAAAATTACCTGTAATCGCATCAAAAGACCCCCAAACGAAACATAGGCAGATAAACGACTCGAGGCTTCCGTAATTTCATCGCCTTCTATACGATAAATCTTCCCGTACATCACATATTCGAAGCTGTCCGCTCGCGAGCCCTCAGTTATGTCCATCGGATTGTATTCACCACTGTCGGGGCACCCATCTTCTCGCAATGTGGTGGCGAGAACTAATCGAAATTTGTCGCCCAGATCCATTGGATACAACCACGAATTTATGTCCAGAATTAGGTCCATTTTAAAGGACTCTGATTCACAATGCAATCGACTCACACGGTCGAATTTCTTTCCTTCCGGGTCCATGTCTTTCACGTTGAAAATATCTTCGAAAAGAACTCCTGCCATGTTTGAGGTTAGGTCTGATTGTTTACGCGCACTAAATTCTTTATTAATCGAATTTTCTTCCCATTACATGCACACAAGTAATTTGATGAGTTGTTAAGAAAGCCCTAAAACGAAATTGTGAACGCTTTTTATCAAAAACACTGGAAAATTGGCCTTATTTCTTGAGGAAACTCGACTCACAATTCGGCAACGAACGAAAAATTCTAACCTAAACAAGAGTAGGCCACAATTAGCTTTAATCCGACTTAAGCAATTAAGGCGTACCACAGAACGAATATTTTTAGAAAGTGCACTTGAAATTTAAAATGTTTTTATGAATGCATTAAAATTTAATTTAGGCCGGGGGTGGGAAAGGAGGAAAATCGTGACATACATTTCGTTATGTGAAGAAATTCAAATTCTGTTTCGTTACGTTATTTCAATTTGTAACAATATAAAATTTCATTTCGTTACGTTTAACGTTATGATTTCGTTACACTGTATAAAAAAACCAATAATTGAAAATAAGTTTAAGTCAGTAAATATGCACGCAGTTTAGTTTTTACGAATATTTTTGACGTATCACCAGGGAACAACCATTATATAGAATGGAAAGTAAGGCCTTTCCTCATTAACTTCCACTAGAGTAAGCACTACACTATAGAAATCGGGTTTTTTATCTCACTTCCCCTTTCTGCTGTCATACACTCGACAAAAAAAAATCAAATAGAAAAACCTGTTACAATACATACACAAAAGTGCTGGCACTTTTGTTTACATTTTGCATGACATTTCATTGCACCGATTGATTTTGGTGTGTTTTGGTGGATAATGCACATTTTAGCGTGTTAACATTTCATAATTTCACATCAAAATGAATAAAGCACAAATTCACCACTGTTTAGTGAAGGAATGTTCCGTCAATTCAATTAAAAACCCAAATAGAAAGTTTTTCCGAGTCCCATCAACAACAGAAAGGTAAAGTATAACGAAAGATCGACAGAATTGCACATGAACGGGCCTTAAAACAATTGAAAACTAAAACTAAATTAAATTTAACACCTTTCAACACATAAGAACATCACTAATTTAATGGAAATATCAAATTCTCCATAAAACATTTCCATTCACCGATTTTGTTTTGATTTGTTTTCATTTCAAGTGACAGATGGGAATCCATATTGCCACACACCACCAAATCGCTCAGTGTTCATGTACACTGTCATGTAACAGCTATAGAAATCCTCGGATGTACGCTCCCAACACAAAAAATTTTGTTAGAGCTTTCCATTCTATATAATGGTTGTTCCCTGGTATCACTGTTAAAATATATCGAAAAACTAGAGTAAAAAAATCGATATCGAAAACATTTTTAAAAATTTGGAATCTTTCTTCCGTTTTTTCGAAATTTCTAAGTTTAAAACGAGTCTATTCATGCCGGAAGTTAGATCAATCAGCACCAAAAACGACCCGCTTTGAATTTCATAGTGGAAACTATGAAACTTTCAACTATCCAAGCTTTTTATTTTATCTCGATTTCTAGGATTTTAATATATTTTTTTGAATAATTTCGGGCTACTGGGCACATTGGAATACTTATTGAGCTATTTTACCAAATCGAGTTCTGAGACATCCCAAGTAGCAAAAAAGGTCGTAAAGTGGTCGTCGCAACCATACAGTCACGAAACTAAAGTCGCGACGACCACTTTACGACCTTTTGTGCTCCTTGGGATATCAGTTGAAAAAAATTCCGCAGAAAAAGAGAATGGATACAAGGACATTTCTAGCATTTAAGAAACACCGTACAACAAATCAATTTTTATTACGTTACAATAATATTTTCCATTCGTTTTCCATTTCGTTACTTTAGGATAACATTTTCCATCTTTAATTTAAACCAAATAGAAGAATTAAAGAATGTTCTTAAAAAATTATGGAAAAGTGCGTAGGGTCAACTGATTTAAATCTTCCAAAAACAAATTTTTATCGAATTTTAATAAAAATAATTTGATGAAAAAATATAAATTAAAATTTCTTGTGTTAAGATCAAATTGAGAAAAAAAATGCGGCGATTTTTTTGGTTAAACGTTATTAGAGCAAAAAAACCGATTGTTACTAATTTATCAAGATTAAATTCATTTGTATATCGCTAACTTGTTAATTTCACGTAACTGAGTTAATTTCACGTAACTGTTCCCTACACCAAATTCCAATTACAGCAAATGTACAAAAATGCGACATTTAATGAATTGTATATATCTAATACTGTTTTTAGGAAAAATTTAACAATCCGCCAATGATGCAGTTTTACAGCAGGTAGTTTTTATTAATTAATTTAAAACAAAGAAAAACCATCTGCAACGATTTTCCTGTGTTAACACTTTTTTCTCAATTTTCTCAAGTTTTTCAATGATTTTAAATTTAAATAAATTAATATTTTCCTTCTGTTTTTTTTTTTTGGAACATGCGCGTTGAGAAAAAATTTGAAATTAGAAAAAGACAAAATCATTTTGTAATAACAATCGTCGTATTGCTCGAGAGAGGAAAAGCCAACCCGCTACGAATGAAAGAATCCTAATCGAGATGAAAATTTTTTCTCCTCCCCAATTTTCATATTCTGGTGCTGTGAGGATTTCCTTAGTGAAAAGCGTCTCGTCAACATGCTAAGAAGGCGAAAAGCTAATAAAGATCAAAGATCAAAAAAGTTGAGAATTCAGAAGGGAAACGAACTTGTCGAATCGACGCAGAATAGTGTGTGGGTGCAGTGCGCCGCGACGCGTGGAGTTAATCAGAACTTCAAGAATCTAGCGGACCCGATATCCGCTTTGTTGAAAAACTTATTCCGCAATTGGATTTCTGTGCAATTAATCCCTATTTTAATTTCTAATTAATCGTATCTTTACCAATTGTCACGTAAAAATTCATTGAATATTTGGTAAAAAAAATTTATTCTTTATAACGGTATGTAAAACGTTTTTCAACGATTATTTTGAACTTAATCTGCAGCAAAAATTTCCGATTCAGTCTTATTTAAAACTCAGTATAGGATTAATTTAAATTTTTTGTGCGTGCTGTGAAATTCTTTTGTTTATCATAAGGCTTTCAACAGAATTTTCCAAATACTTTGTATACAAAAACATAAATTACGAATTTTATTTTTAAAGAAATGAGGAAATTAAAAGATATTAAACATATGCGAACTGACATCACCGATCTAAAATTGTTTTAATTATTTTTACATTTTATTACTTCTTGAACAAAGCCAATGATAAACTAAACAGTTTTTAATTAAAAATGTGAAATTGTCTACTAAAATTATGCAGTAAATTATACAAAAAGATTTTTTATGAAATCTTTAATATTAGATTTTCCCCGTGTTTCTGTTTTTATGGAAAGTATGTGATTTAAACATAATTTTCATAAAAATTAGATTTTTTTTGGTATTTGTATCCATTAGTCAAAAAACCAATGAAAGATTATAGAACCAAGGAAAGATTAAGAGGAGTAGGCTAAATTCAAACCAAAAAATAACGGTTGAGTTAACTTTTAAACTTAGGAAAATAAATTTTAATATATTGATAAAGACTTATCAGCAGCGTTAAAACTTTGTACGAAAAATAACCGTTGAAATCATCTACTGGAGCTTCTACAGCCAAACTTTTACGCACAGTGGAATTAGTGAACTTTTATCCATTAGTTACAAAACACACACCGTTTAGAGCAAGGGTGTCCAACCTTTTAGCTTTCCTGAGCCACCTTGGAAAAAGACAACACAAATAAAATATACTAACCCTAAAGATAGCTGATTAGTAAAAAACGTAGAATATATACATACTTAGTTAAAAATTTTAAGTAATTTAAACTTCATTAATTCATAAAGTTGGCAAATATATCAGTTTTTGTTGGGCCACATTCAAACACGTCCTGGGCCGCATGCGGCTTGTCCAGCCTGGTTTAGGGGATTTTTTTTTACTGCTTTTGAAGCTGTATTCCCAACGTTCTTATATTTAATCATTTGTGCTCCTTTTAACCTCCTGCATGTAGTAAAAAATATATGTAATACATAAAAAAATTGTGGGGTAAGCAAATATGGCGCAAACATTTGCAACAGTTAAATTAATACGCCATCCACTAGTTTGATATTTTGCTAAATGCAGTTTTTTCTCAATTTTTGAGTCTTTGCTAAATACAGTTTTTTCAAAAAAAAAAACTTATTTTTTTTTGTTTTAATGTTATTTGAGTCCTAATCTACCATACAAAAAAGGTTACCTGTAGGCAGGGGGTTAAACTTCAGTCCCAACTGTAATAAAGTTAATAGAAACTTATTAGAATCTGTTGATCTATAAAAGCCAAAATCCGCAAGTGCGCTCATGTGGAAAAACGATAAAATTCACCTGGCTTTGCATTTATTTCTGGGTTTTGGAAATCCATAATTTCTGTTGAAAAAGGTTTTGAATTTTGCCACTGCTTAGCGTAGTCGTTGTTTTGTTACAAAAAGTAGCTAGTCATCTTTTGTTTGTGATTAGGAATCATAATTGAATATATTTTTATTTCTCCACATCCCGCTAATAAATTCTTTTATGAAAATGTTCAACAAAAAAATACTCAAGATTGCACCAAAACTCTGTGGGTCCTGTTTCTAAAAAGATCCATTTTTCTACGAAAAAATATGACTTTGAAGTGTATTCAAATGAAGCGGATTCCTTATAGTCGAGAACTTCTGTATTTCTACAATAAAATAGTTTAGTTTATAATCACAACTGATTTTTTTTCGAAATTTGCTTGCCGCCATTTTGTTTTAAAATACTGTGTTACCCCCTGGCATTAACTGACAAACCCTAGGGGTACACGTATGAATGAACTGCAATATAAAATGTGTAAAATTAATATATATGTAACTTCGTAATACGAATTTTATGCCGGATACATGAAAAAACGTAGCTCAATTTAGAAATAAGCGGCCAACCTAGCAGCCGTTAGTAGTGTGGATCTACAGTTAATTTTAAGGTTTTTCGGCTGAATTTCTCGTTTTTTATTTTTTTAATTAGTAATAACATAGAAAATTTCACCGGATGAAATTTTAAGTCTTTGAATAACTCACCAATTTGGTATATTTCTGATTTATAACATCTTAATACCAAGCAGTTGCAACAACTTTAACCGAACGAAAGAAAGGTGTAATAATCGGTTTAGACGTGTGTAAACAAATTGAAGAGTCTGATGCAATCTTTAAGTGCATATTTATCCACCCAAGTGCGTGCGGACGTAAATACTTTGAAGCGATAACAAGGAAGTGGGTAAAGCAACAACACTTCAGCGTTCAGGTTTCCTCCATCTGGGATCATAAAATTCAACTAAAATGGAATCAAATGGGTGGTAGTGCGGTATAATTTTGTTGCATCAAGCAAAAGGGAAACATCTTTTTAAATCTCATCGCATGTAACTGTCGAATGTAAACAATCTTTAAAATTAGATCTTTAAAATTAGGTCGTTGACTTCCAGATTGGAATTGATTGATTTTGGGGGGATGTGAATTTCACGATTGGTATTCCATAGATATATAAAAAAAAAAACAAAGCGTGGGTTAAGCTTTATGCTGATTTGACTAGAGTTCGAATGAATTGTAACACATTTTTATTTCTCACATTTTTTCTACCACAAAATAAATGTTGATTACTAAATAGCAGGAGCGGGGGACTGGGGAAAACCAATAATGGGTGTATGCTTGTACCATATTTTCAGTTATATTTACACGTAGAACCATGAAAAATGCGAATAATTGTCGAAAAAATAGATAAGGATCACAAAATTTCGTTAAGGGATGAAGGTTAGATGGTTCTCGAGTTAAGGCACTTTAAAAATGTACATCAATTTGACGCGTTTTGGTATAAGTTGGTATACAAAAAATGCTGGTAGTTCTAGTGTTAATCCTTTCGTTATTGGTTTTTTTAATAGCATCTTTTTATAACGGTCTATTAAAAAAAAAGGTTTAATAACAAAAAACCGACTACCAAAGCTTAATAAACTAATGTGAAGAAACAAATGTGGTTAATCATCATACTAATATATAATAATAAAAATGAGTTGGTGTCTGTCTGTCTGTCTGTCTGTTCCTCTTTCACGCAAAAACGGCTGAACCGATTGACTTGAAATTTGGCATGAGTGTCTGTCGTAGTTCTGGTTCCAACATAGGCATACGGAAAAGTAGCGCGACGGGTGGGGGGAGTAAGGGGAAGGGGTAAAGTTATTTCGAAACTTAGTTTTTGCGCTATGTTACTCTTTCGCCGAGAAACCACTGAACCGATAGGCCTGAAATTTGGCATAGATGTTCGTCGGGGATACAGCCCCAACATAGATCCATTAAAAAGTAGCCCTAGAGGTGGGGGAGTAAGGGGAGGGGGTAAAGTTATCTCGAAACTTAGCTCTTCTTCTGTGTTACCCTTTCGCGGGGAAACTACCGAGCCGATTGGCCTGAAGTTTAGCTCCAACATAGACCATCAAAAAAAATTGAAAAAACTTAACCCGGCAACGACGGGTATGCAAGCTAGTATTAAATAACAAACAATTTATGTTCTTTTATTAAAATCGAACTTGGTTTTCCGATTTTTTTTATAAATCATCCAAATACATTATACCTTAAATTTTTGTCATTTGCGGACGGGGATTATCTTTTGGTAAAAGTTTGCTCCGTACCAAATTTCAATTTTCTACCTCCATCAGTTATTTTTTTTATAGTTTCACCCAGAGTTCAGGGAAAGATCCTTTAATGCCGAAGCACAGCTCAAGATCTTGAATTTTCAATTTTTTTTGTATAAAAAAATTCAACATAAACTACCTTCAAACGCATATTCCAAAAAACTTTTTGGTGATGTCAAGTATCTGACGTAGCATATTTCTGCAGCCAATTGGTTCAGTCGTTTTCGTTCGAAATAAAGCATACAAACACTTTTGCAAATATTATAAGAATAACATTTATACCTACTTTCCCATAACTCATGCCACATTTGTTTTCACAAATTAATCTTAAATTTCGTTCAAAAATAATACTTTATCTCGATTTTTTTTTAAATTTTAAAAACCACATTTCATGTAATGCCATTAAGTTTTCAGCCAGAATGAAATATTTGTGGGCGCCCATCAAATCTTCGCACATTGAAATATGTTTTTTTATCCGGAAATAATCAACAAAATACAAAAACAAGAGTTTCATTTTATGACACAATTTAAAATTACGTCATTCGATTCCAGTATCTTTCTTCTTTGCCCATGATTGTCCATGATCCATACAGAGAATCGCTAGACGTTCCTTTGCCGTCGACGCCTGAACGAAGAAACTTCTAGGAACTAAATTTAGACTATACTAAATTGAAAAGCATAAGAAAAACAACACAAAAAGGAGCGCTTGGAAAAAAAACTGATTTCCCCACATGAATTATGGCACACTTCTAAATGTTTAGTGAATCTAAACTTAGAAGACACCTTATTTGAGATCCCTTCTCGTTTATCTTAACATTATTTGCCAGTATTGGTGGGGTAACACGGGACCGCCGACTATTAAATAGCATTCAGAGTGTAAAATTGGCGATTTTCATAACAACATAACTTAATAAAGCCGGAAAATTCATCCAGTGCAGGATACTGCGCATTTTACATTCCGTAGCGAATTCAAACAAAATTCAATTATTTAATTTGCATATATTTTCACCCGTTGCAGTTTCACTTTCCAACAACGTTTGTCCTACAGAACGTGTTTTTTTTTTGCTTGGCATTCTCCATTTTCCGATTTTAAAATATCCGCGCCCGTACAACCGGATCCCACTTAGATGATAAATGCATGCGCGTTAGATACAAGTAGTTATTTGGAAAATATCTCGAATGTTTTTGGGAAACACATGCATGTTGATCGTTAACGACTTTTTCTTCTTGGACATTTTCCAGGAAATACTTTCGCTGTGAAAACACTTGAGAGTTTTCCTTGATCTGCTTTCTGTTGTGCATCGTTTTCGAGATGTTTTCTTCATCGTTTTTTGGCCACAAAGTGAAAATTATGGTCGTGCACGATCGATAACATGTGTACTTGTAGCAGTTGACCGCGCACTGATTAATTTTAACCCTCTGGCAGCCAAATGCCTTCTTCACTGCCATTCAAGATGTATCATAATTGCATAGCTGGCAAAAATTATAATTTGTGCGTCCGCTTAGTGGCCATCTCGCGTATATAATATTTCTAAAATTTTGGTCGTAAACCTATCTTCTAAAAAATCGTAAGTTTTTTGTCCCCCTCCAGCTATCTGGTGGGCCCTACTCCTACCTATTTTCCTCTATTGTCCCTACTTTTGTCTTTTTTGTTGGGTATTAGGGGTATTTGGTCGTTTAGACCTTCTAGTGGCACGACTGAACGTTTTCGACCCCGCCACGGGTCTCATCAGAGCCTTGTCTCTCTTGTAACACGTAAAGTGTTATATGAGTGTGGGATTTTTTCACCCAATATTTTATGTGTTATGTTATTTATTTATTTTATATTTACAAATTTTTTTAAAATTTTTTTTTAAACAAATGTTGCTATTATGAGTATGCGGTAATTCCCATATCAATTGAAGATTTTACAAAAGAATTGTTGAAATTATTACTAGTCTCCTCCTGTAAAAAAGGTTTGGAAAATTAAATCAAATTTCATTAAATTAGAAAAATATTTTTTTAATGACTTTATTTAAGCGCAAATATTTTTATGTCAATTGAAATAATTTGTATTTTAGCAAAGGTTTCAAAATGGGAGTTAACATTTGTGAGTATTTATTTCGGTTCTGGCCCCTGCTTGTAGCGAGCGAATACTTCTGGTTCCCGTTGTGGTCGCCGGCGGCGCTAGTGTCTGAGTACAAACGTTTGTACCCAGTGAACGAAAATAGAAATTCGGCGATGAAAAACGGTCAAATTCGAGGAAAACGCTTCAAATATTTTTAAAAGCGGGAAAAACAAAAAAAAGTTAGGAAAAATAGAACAGAAAAGAAAAAAGAAAGAAGTTCGTTCCCCCCGGTGGGATGTCAAGTCGAGACTCAGATTGAAACTTCTTCTTCTTCTTCTGGTTCCCGTCGTGGTCGGTGGCGGCGCTAGTGTCTGAGTACAAACGTTTGTACTCAGACACTAGCGCCGCCATGCGACCTTGATAGGCCCCAGAGGGGCAGGCGGCAAAAAATTCAAAAAATACATTTTTGAACTGAAATACTTAGGAAATTTTCACAAAATCCATACACATTTAAGCACTTAACGTGCTATTTCTCAGTTTAAGGCTCTGATGAGACCCGTGGCGGGGTCGAAAACGTTAAGCCGTGCCATTAGAAGGTCTAAACGACCAAATACCTTGGAAAAAAAAATTTTTTTGAACTTAAGTAGGGAAATAAAGAAAGCGTAGGTAGGAGTAGGGACCACCAGATAGCTGGAGGAAGACAGACAAATCTGACGAATTTAGGAAATAGAATAAGGACAAAGTTAGAAATATATATCATGCAAAACCCCTGGCGTAAAGAAGTTTCATAGCCGACATTTGGCACGTTTCACGGTTCTCACAAATTATTTAAGTTTTTTTTTTTTGGCTATTTTATACTATATGTCCCTTTCAAGAAGTAAATTAATAATTTAAGAAATATCTTGAACAAACGCGACCAATTATTTTGTAATTACAACTTTGTTAGGTGGTCATTAAGAATGATAAATAAATTGGGATCCCTATTTTCCTTTTTCATATTTTTGATGGGAGTAAAATTTTGGTTTAGCATCACACAAAAACTGTACTAGGAAAAAATTCGTGGAAAAAAAACTTTTTTGAAAAAAAGCATTTGTAAAAAAAAAAACTTTTTGGAGTTTTTGGAAAATCGGAAAAGTTCATTGCAATTTTCCAAGACAAATATGTGGGCCATAACTTTTTTTGATTTTATTTTTGTCGATACAACTATACGCGAAATTTCAAGGAAATCTGAGACCCTTCGGCTCTTAATTATAACTTTCTCGTGTGGATAATACAAAAAAAAATAGTTTTTTTATGTTTCATATTTTGTCGCAGGAATTCCTTGATATATAATTTATAACATTAGTCATTAAAACAATGACTAATGTTATAAATTATATATCAATGTTCACGAGAACATCATATTCGTGATCATTAATCTTTAGGATTTTTCTTTAAACAAAGTAAAAAAAATTTGCATATTGGAATCCGTCCGGTTTTTACAACAAACCTACCGCTGTATTGTTATGAAAATGAAGAATTTTTCCTATAAACTACCGAATTTCTGACATTTAATATAAACATGCAAGTTCACCGAAATGTCTAGAGATTTATTTGGACGTTTCAGTGTTCTGGCTGCTCAAATTAAAGCCAATCATAAATAATCGTGGCATAGCAACAAAGTCATCATCATCATAAACATTTTTAAAAACGAAATACGTTAAATTTGGCCAGCCGTCCATGCCATGCCATACCAGTTGGGGATTTAGCGTACGATCAATGATCCAAAATGCAGATAAAATCAAGAGAATCTTAAGAAATGTTTTCCAAGAAAAATGAAAATTTAATTTTAGATCAAACCAAAGAAAACCAGCGATGAAATTATGTAGAAAAAACGCTGAGATGAAATTGAAATTTTGAAAAATCATCCAACAACACTCGAACTATGCAAACACCCAACAGACATCAGACGTCCGAGTGGCGAATGTGAAATGGCGAATATCGAAATGAAGTCAAGAGATCTGATCTGATCATCAGGAAGTAATTTCTCTTCCCCACATTCCCATGAAAATCCCATCGTTTGGGAGGAAACGTTCAACGGTCTTTCATTATTTAGTGCACTAAAATCAATTCTGGAGGAAGGATAAAGAGGTGGTAAACATTACTCATGTCTTTATCCCCAATGAAATAATTTTGATATTGCAGATCCACCAATTAATTTCTATTCTGTTTTATTTTAGATGATTTAAATTCGATTAATGCAATTTCAGTTTGAGTTCACATGCTTTTACATGCTTCTGTAATTAAAGCATGATTAAATGGAATTCAATATTTCAATTATATATCAATTATTTACACGAAATTTTGAATGTTTTATTTTAACTTGATTTTAATAATTTTAGGGAAAATTCTCTATAGAATGACACACAATTTATTTCAATATCCTTTTTAAATCATAAATTTTGACCCAATTAGTAATATTTGATCTATTTTTAGATCTTGTAAGGATAATTATATTTTTTTTCTTTTTTGATGAAAAAGTCATAGTTTGAAATCGTAGATCGTTTCACCTATCTTAATTAAGACGCCGAGTACAAGAGTAACTCAGCCGCATAAAGGTTTTTGGCGATTTTTTGATAGTTTTTTTATAGTTTTATAGTTATTATAGTCTTTTGTGCAGAAGTTCATATTTCAGGAAAATATATAAACAGGGTTGCTGTTTCAATTGACATTAAAAAAATTTACTTTAACAATAATGAATTTCAAAATATTTAAAATACAATTTTAGAAACTTGAGACTTGGCAGTTTTTTTTTTTTGTGAAAGTTAGATCATTAATCGATCATTAATAGAAAATCTTCTACTCATTTCTGGGAAACAATAAGTATAAATATTTCCTTAGGTTTAGAGATATCTTTCACCAGTGGCGGCTTTATAGGGGAGGCAACCAGGGCCGTATCGAAGGTTCTGGATTGGGGGGGGGAGACGTCTCAATTTTCCCAACTCGAACATCTAATTTTTCCCAACTGGGATGTACATAATAAAAATTCCTTTTCCTTGCCCAGAATCTCTGACAAGAAACAACTGATATAATGAAATATCAGTTGTGGTCAACACAAAACTTACTTCTACAAAATCTACGATCCTGCGCAATTTACGCTAGAGCCCTGTCGCGTTGTCAACCTAAGACGACATCCCAATAAATTCTTGGTTTATTCAAAAATATCAAAAACGTACAAAATTTGAGATAGCTTGAGAACTGTAAAAGATATCAATTTACGGTAAATGGCAAAAAGGTAGAAAATTTTAACATCTCCAAGTTTTCCTTAAATTAATTTGTCGAAAAATCGTTAGTTTGCCAGTAATTTGCAAAAACATATTTTTTTATATTTTAATCTAAATATCTCAATAACGGTAAGAAACAAAATTGTGCAGAATGTCATTCTCATTATTTCACTTCATACATTCAGTCAGCAAAAACCCGTTAGTTTTCAAGATAATCGCAAAAACTGTTTTTTTTTTTTGGAAATAACGTTTTATCTCGATAACAGGTTGAGATATCGAGTTATAGCTAAAGACAAAAGTGTGGGAAATTTTATTTTCTCCAAGTTTTGTCATACTTAAGGCCACTAAAAAACGCGTAGTTTGGGAGTAAATCGAGAAAAACGAAATTGCGATTTTTGAAAAAACCGCCATTTTGGATACTTCCGGTTAACGGATTTCCACCAAAAGTTGATAGGATCGTCCCATTTCAGGACCCAACATGCCTATAAAATTTCATGGCTCTAGCTTTATTAGTTTTTGAGAAATCTTGTACACAGACTGACAGACAAACTGACAGACTGACAGACAGAACGACATTTTTTTAATATGACTCCAATCGACTCAGGAGTGATCGGGAAATTTTTTTTAGGCAAAATTAAGAGGTCGAAATTTTTCATGAATACAATACTTTATTGCACTCCGTAGAAGAAAGTAGATTTTTTTTATTTTTCACAGTTAAATAAAGGGTAAACACTAATAATCTTATGCGACTTGTGACCACAAGAAGTACATTTGACTTTATATCGCTTATTTTTGGCACTTTCTTTTGTATTCAGATTTTATCCGAATCCAGTGTTGACATAAACTTATAAGAAATTAAATACATATTACTTGAAACAGTTCTTACCTATTCATTTGTTTAAAAAATCCGAACACCGATGGTACAACAATTACACTATATTTTCAAAACTCACTGTTTCAGCACGAATATACTAGATCGCTCGATTTGCTGTCTCAAATGGTCCCATTTCAATACAGTTCAATGAATCAAAACGAGTTAAGTAAGAGCGAGATAACCGTATGACTATAAATATAGTCCTTTCGTTTAAACCGTGAGCTGTCAAAGGAAAATAGACTTTCGGAATGGTGTTGGCGCATAAAGTTAGTCTCAAACTTGTGAAATTTGAATTTCGCGGCGGACGAAATTTGAATTTCGCGATATTATACAGTTCAGTGGATGCGTTTAAGTATGATAAAGAGGGAAATACTTTTGGGACCATTTTTCAGCAGAGCTTTGTGTCACCATACCAGTGATGCTATATCGAGGGGAATTCCCCTTTTTGCGGGGAATTTGACTATAAAAATTGTTAATAGGGGAAAAGGGGAAAACGCTTCAAAACGAGGGGAAACGATTTACAACGAGGGGAAAATCTTCGCCTTACAACTAAATCCGAAATACTTTTAAAAAATTACGGAAAAGTAGAAATATAAATAAATAAAAACAATTACAATCCAATTCCAAGCTTAGGCAAAGGTAAAGAGTGAAGGAAATGCCTTTATTTATGCATTTGCCACTTTATAATGATCTTATTGCAATGGTAAAGTACACCCCAATCTTTTAAACGAAAGCACTTTAAAATGGCTTTGGAATCTACGTTTAACCGATTTTTCAGTGTATACTTTTTAACAGCTTTGAAAAAAGCACATTAAAAAGTACCATTTCTCATGTTATGCAAAGTAATTACTTTAAATTATTTTAAAAGATTTTGATGGAAAGTAGTTTCCATGAAAGTTCATTGACACATATTTTTTGTTCGTTTTTCGGATTTCTTAAATATATTTTCAATAGAAATATTTTCAATTGCCAATCAGCAGAAGTGCTTTGTTTAAATTATGTAAAAATCAATTAAATCGGTAATTTCTTGGTCATCTTTAAAATTTGGCTTAATGTACTAATTTCGACCAATATTCACAAGAAGAATGCATGTACCAGTGGCAAAGTGCCCGGAATACAAAAATCGAGTTCCAGTCGCGACTTGATTTCGTTTTTTTTCCATTTTTTGATATTTTTATGTTTTTTTAATTCAAAATATGGAAATAATTTTTACCGAATTTAAGGAGGACAGTATCATTTTAAGCTCAAAAGCAAAGGAACTACCTTGATTTATACATTTGTGACTTGCTTTGATTATTATCCAATTGTGAATCCCGCCTTCTTTTCATATCTTATTTGACGTTTGGTTTGAGACCCGTGACGTTGTTATCGGGAATTTTGTTAAAGCTTTACAAAATATAATTTTTTTTCCTAATTTGTGTTTTTTTCTCTTAAAAGACTTTAACATGAATCCAGATGACAGATGCAATAATTTTTGGTTTTAATAAATGAATTCTTTATTTAAAATTCGTTGTTTTTATAGGGGAAAAACGAGGGGAATTTCGTCATTGAAAAAGGGGAAAAGGGGGAATTTCGTCATTTGGAAAGGGGAATGTCACTAAAGGTACATAGCATCACTGCACCATACTATGTTATATAGTTCTGTGCCATAAACTGATGAGAACATTATACTCCCCCCCATGGTCGAGTGTGTACTCTACTCTTTCAAAGCCTTTTATTCATTCTCTCCCAACTCGCTGTGACGCTGTCGCCAAAGCAGAATGGCATGTGGAAACACAAACAAGTCATAAAACACGCCTTTGTTCACTAATAGAAAATTTGAGGTAGAAAAAGACAAGTTGGGATTTTGGAAAATCGACAAAAGACATCTTCAAGAAGTGAGATTTCCCAACTCCTAAGGGTCAAATTCCCAACTGAAGACTTATTGGGGGGGGAGCCTCCCCCCCCATCCCCCCCCAGTCGGTACGGCCCTGGAGGCAACGGAGGCATTGCCTCCTCATTTCAAATATACACGAGCCGCCACTGTCTTTCACTCTCCAAGATTTCTCTTTAGTATAAGTAAATACGTCTTATTTTTAAAAACAGTTGTTTATTTCTAACGGTTCTCACAATATTTCAAAAAAATTAAATCTTTGAAAAATATTTCGAAAACTATGCGCTCGTATAAAAAAATGAGTGTAATCAAATTTTTTAAAAAAAATCCCACATTTTTTCCTTTAACGGTTTTTTGTATTTGTAACGGTTCTCGAGATATTTGAAAAAATATTATTTTGAACGTATTTTTTCCGAAATTAAATATTGCAGAGGAAAATTTTGTGCTGATCATAATTGATATTTTTGAGTGTTATACTAAACAAATTATACAGACAAATATCTATTCTCCATCCATTTAAAATTCTGTTATACAGAAGAAATCAAATAAGTGTGATGCTAAGTTTGATTTAAAAAAAATTTTTCCAATAATTTTACATCACTTTTTAATACATCAAAATTAAATCTGATCAAACCCTTTTCTTTCTCTTGCAATTTTCTATGAAAAGCGATTTTGGCAAAAATAAACGCGTTGTGGACAACTTTGGTAGTTTATATAAAAAGCCAAAAAAGTATAGTTAAATTTTCAAAACTTTCAAAAGTAAATTAGCCATTCAAGGAATATTCAAAATACCTACTTCTCGCGAGTAATTGAAATTCATTTAATTATTGTTTATCATACAAACTATACTTGCAACTAGAATGTTTTTAAAAGGCAATTGCCAAAATCTGTACACCTGAGCAAAAGCAATTAGTTAAAGTTGGAGATAAAACATCACTACTATCTTAGATTTTTTTAAATTAATAATAACTACGATTATATTATGCAATTTACTCTAAGTTTAACACAACGTTGACTTCAGTTAATCGCTTAATTTGTTTTTATATCTATTACAACCGAAGACAAAAAATTCATTATTATGAATTTATGTCATAGTTTCAAGTAATAACACTAAAATCTTTGAGATTCATGCCAAATTTATATAAATAAATAATAAAAAGGCCGGTCAGGAGTCCAGTTCGTCTACCATTGAGGCAAACAACAAACATCTGGACTATAGATAATCCCTCTTCTAACCCCATGGAATCCATAATCACTTACACTTAAAAATATTTCTGTATTTTAATGTTTTATTATTAGAACTAGGGGGAGCATTTTTAATTTACTAGTGCCCCAAAATAAACACAAAAAGCCTCCAAAAATAAACTCAAAAAACTCCACATCTACCAAAAATATGTACAAAAATACGAAAAAAATGTGTCCACATACGACGAGAAATGTTTTCATTTTTTCATTCCCGTTCTTTCAACTGAATATTTTCAAGATTTCGGGAAAATCCAACAACTGAACCACCGGGCAAGACATTGAAATGGGTCGGTTCCCGGTAAAAAAACAGAGGATCGGGACGAAATTTTTTAGATGAGATGCTAAAATTGAACTATTTCGAAGCGATCGACCGTGTCATAAATGTTGGTGGACACCAATTACGTCATTCGGTGAAAACGGAGGGTGCAAGTAAAATGAATCAATTTTCATCAAAAAAGATATTTTTCGTTTTATTTTTATTCTTTTTTGTCAAAAATAATATCTTTAAATTTTATAATTAGAACTTTTCGTCTTATTTCAGAGTTCATGAAAATCACTTTTTTCTTTCATTATGCATATTATTTTTCAATGTTTTTCGGCTCACAGCATTCTTGGTTGATTTTTTGTTTTCTTTGTCTTTCTTAAATAATTAATTTTGAATGTCGAAGAACATGTGTGACGCAAAAAAATACAAACGTCCAAAAAGTATCGAGCAAAATATCGATTCTAAGCAGCATATGAGGCGGCGTTATTTGTATTGATTTCATTGACGTAACATGTTCTTTTATCGAAACTAACACAATTTGTTTTTAATTTCAGATTTTATACATGTTATATTTTATAGCCAGCGTCAACAACATTAAAAAGCTCTAGCTGATTTGTCTTTTTCCGCTTACTGCCGCTTTTCGAATTTCCGGCGACAGCAAACCGAAAGAGGCGCATTGACTGGGCTTTCACAACAAGCTTTATTTTGATATATGTGGCAAAACAATCTTTCCTAAAATCTTTCAATTTCAGCCATCATACCTACCAAGTTGCTCAATTCTCAGCTTAGAATTGCGCAATAGAAATACTAGATTTAGTAAGGTAAGTACTTTAAGACACCATTGATTTTGAAGGTATAACATTTAATAAAAAAATATAAATGAAAAATATCACTCTTAGAAATAAAGTTTACAAAATAATTTATAAATTTGCTATCATTTAAAGAAATGTCTGGCTTAATTTTAATTTGGGTCGTATTAGGAAGATTATTTAAAATGTAAAAAAATGATTCAATCAAGATATTTGAGGTGCAATTGAGCGGCGAGCACAACCTGAACATGCTGACGAAAATTTGAATATCTACATAAATAAAAAGAGCCATTTATCGAAATCATAAGAAAAAAATCATATATAATTTTGCGTAAAATAGTAAAAAGGATCGATTTATATTATTTTTTATGGCAATAAGAAAATCAGGTAAGTTTTAATATCAATTGACCTCTCCAGATTTAAAGTCAATTTTGTAAAGAGACATTTATAGCGAACAGAATATTCATAAAACCATGTTCAGAAGTGGGTGGTACCCTACTCTACGATTTTTTTTTCAATTTTTTTATCACTCGACGATAGAATAATTTTGTTTTTTGAAAAATCGTAATATGGCATACTTGTAGAGAGGTCAAAAAGGACCCTAAACATGAATGGTTGTCTATAAAATAAACACGTTTCTCTTATCTTTTACCTTCTTTTTCACATATGTGTATTTCATCAAAGTTTTCTTAAATTACCTTCAAAAGTTATTTTGTGCAAAAAATTTAAGCAAAAATCGGTTTTAATGCCGATGTTTTTAGAATGACTCAAACCACAGGGAAAATCTTAAAATGACCGTTTTTGTGTGTATTTTTTAAAAAATAAACTAAGGAAAATAAAAGTTTTGGAAGTTTTCTTACACATCCAAGTTTGGTTAGTTTTCTTACACATCCAAGTTTGGTTAATTTTCTTAGAATTCCAAACGATGTTTCAATTTTTTCCCTATGGCCTAAAATTACCTTGACTAAACAATTACATTCTATAGTAGATTTTCTATCGCGTAAATTATTCAACTGAATATCATGATTAATATATTTTGCTAAACCTTTTGTAATTAATTTCAATTCAAGCAAACATTTGAATAACATTTAAAAGGCTGATTTAAGAAATTGTACGAAATTCTAGTATTATCAATTAAAAATAGAATTATAAACCTACTTTGCAGTACAAAAACATTGATCGTTAACCGTTTCCTATCCTAAAAATAAACAAACATTATGATGAAATATCTTTCTAGATAGAATAAAATCTCCAGAAACCGCTTATTTAGAATTGAGAAAATGGACCTCATTTTAGAATATATACTTCTCTATCTAAAATGAAAGCGCATAGAAGATGAAATCAACTCGGAATCACATCATTTGCATTTTCATAAGAACATCTTGTGTTTATCCGAAAGAAAAACATTTTCTGGCAAAGATCAAAAGTACCATCACATCGTAAAACCCTCCGAGAAGCTCCATCTAAAAATGACTGAAAATTATAAAAAATTCTTGAAAATCGTATCAACATCACTCATAATTCAAAAGATCATAAAATGTTGGCTAAATTACCTGAACTTCTCGTATATTAGTCCAAGGATAGCAACAAAAAATTTGAAATTAACAAGAAAAAATTACGATCTAGCAAACTATAATAGATTTTATGATCAAATTACTTTAGTAGCCATACTTATTCTTGTAAAGTATAGTAAAATGCGCAAACAAAAAAAAAACAAATAGGAGCATCTCCTCATCCAAAATAATTTCTCATAAATTTCTGGGGTGTTATGAAGTCTTAGGAATTCATTTGAGAGCTTACGACGTACACATAATAATATTTAAAAAATTACAGTACGCGTGACATGCGACGCGATGAGTTATTTTCTCTTTGGAGTGATGATCACCATCAGTCATTTGTTAACTGGATTCAGTTAATTGACAGCCAATTAGCCTTTATGTTGGTCTATCTCCGCTAAATCTATCTCTTCTTTTGTATAATTTCTAATATTTCCTTGCGAATTTCGAATTTTCAATTTTTAAATTCGAGTGATTTCAAGTGGAATAGAAAAGGACAATGAACTTTCCTCTAATTTATAAATATATAAATATTGCACACCAATAGATAAGCTAAACTATTTGAGACAAATGAATACAAATTAGTCCTTAGTTTACAAATTATACCAAACAAACACTCACTTAAGAAACGTAGTTTACAACATTATAGCTGTTTTAAGATAATTTCAAACCACAACGAGGTTTTCTTTCTTTTAAGGGGAAAACGTGTTTCGATCAAATTCAAACGCATGGAAGCGTTTCAAATTCAAACACTATTATCAAATCGGTTAAGGCGATGCACCTTTTTTTGAGAAAATTTCAATACACACAAACAAGCTAAATAAAAGCTTTTAAAGAAGTGTTTTCCCCTCGGGACTGAAAAGGCGATTTAAGTTTAAAAAATTGTTTAAAAAAAATCAAATAAATAACTCATACAAAAAGTTTTGGCATAGCCAATTATATGCCATCGACACAATAAAAATATGACGCACTTTTTGAAAAAGCAAACTATAAAATACCGGTTCATTAGTTTTAAAATTTTCTGTTGTTTTTTTTTTAGAAAATACTTTCTGTAATAAAAATCGAAAATCTTCAATTCTAAAAATAGCATATGAAACTTCCAATCAATTTTTTTTCGAACATTCAGAAAACAAGGTAAGAGGGATCGATAGATATAAATAAATTTCTTCCACATTTTTTCATGTAGGATGAAAATGGATCTATACCACACCACAGCACCACAGTTTAATGAAATCCAAAAAATTGTATGTTGTTTTTATATAGAATCAGAATTAAATTAATATGGAATCATGTTATTTTGGGTTAAACGATTCCAAAACATAGTTATTCCGAAACTCAAAATTTTGATTATGTAATCAAACTATATAAAAATAAATTTAAAAAACGGATAGGTCTGTTTTTTCAACTAAAAGTTATAACATCAACTTTGTTAAGCAGTGACAAAAATAGAAGGAGCCTCTGCCTTCGGGAAAATGTTTCCTAACTTTCAAAAAAGGTCTTTCAATTTTGGGCCTTCGAGGAAATATTTAAGAAAAAATTT
Source organism: Chrysopilus asiliformis (assembly GCA_964034945.1). Lineage (NCBI taxonomy): Eukaryota > Metazoa > Arthropoda > Insecta > Diptera > Rhagionidae > Chrysopilus > Chrysopilus asiliformis. The sequence continues at coordinate 95,077,100 of OZ035962.1, forward strand.
TAATTTTTGTATAAATACTTTTTTCGAGCGAAGACATCATCCTCGACGCTAAAGCTTTCGAAGAGCCCCTGGGGCTCTTCAATTCAGGTTTTCATAACAATTTGCTTCCCTGCTTTGCACCTACAGTTTTACACCGATTGCCAACCATGGATGAATTACAGCATTTGCGAAGATCTATTATTGACGATAAAAATCGTGATCTATTAGTATTAGGCAATATTAGAACTATAAAGCACAAAACTTTATTAGACAATGATAGGTAAAAAAAATTATTTTATCTTGTCTTATAACACCGTTATAACCACATTTCTTAAATTCGAATTTTATTCAAAATTGTGTTGGGCGATCTGGAAATCCAGCCAAATCTATAATCGAATTCAATTCAAATAAAAAACTTGGACCAAATTTTCCATGTTGCAATTTTTGCCAAACATTAGACTGAGTATTAGTTACCTGACTTCTGTTCGTATTATAACTCGTTGTTTAAACAATCGGCGGTACGTGATAAACCAAATGTAGGCGCGTACCGGAAAATGAATTAAAAAATAGATTTTCCAATGTGGAAACTATTTGTTTATCGTTTCAAAAAGTCGAAAATGTGTAAACAAAAATATATTAAAATTGGCTCAAAACAATCTCCACAACTGGCTCTGTTGAAAGGTGGAAAGTGTATGTTTGATTCCGGATAACGATGGCAAAATCGCTGTATCTGACGATGGCAACAAAAAAATCAAGAATTATACTGATGGCCTCGATCGACGTCGACATGCATAATAACCGTACACCCCACTTACGGTCAAAGAATGTTCAATCTATATACAAACTTTTCGACTTCATACTTCGACTTCAATTTCTTCTCTTAATTTTGCGCTATGGGGTGCTTTACATGTATATTTATTTATTGAGGATTGGATTGGGGCCAACCTATAAAATGAATCTAAATTTAAATACTTTCGATACGTGAGAAATCACTTCCACCCAACATCGCCAATGTTACTTTGGTTGAAGTTTCAGTTAGAAAAATGTAATTTGTTTCAGACAGCGGATTGGTTTACGTTTCGATCGGTTTAAAACTAATCGAAGTAAATCAATTATGTGCATAAGAAATATTTCAGCATTTCAACGAGAATCATAAAATCAATATCCAAGTAAAATCGAATAGTATTCAAGCCAAGAAAATGAAAATCCAAAATGGTATTGAATGGAAAATGTTAAAAATAATAAAATTCAGCACAATAATCATTATATTTTTGGTACATTTTAATATCTCTTATAAACATATCAACATAATCAATTTTTGTTTATGGCGTAAATTTCATGATTTGACTTAGAATTTTACTCACTCATTTCATACATTTATGTCTCAACTTTTCATTTTGTAAGAAAATAGTTTCCCTCCCAACTTAAATTTTTTAAAATTAAAATGGATTTATCTATAAATATCACTACAGGGATCATTATCTCGTATTTCAAACTAACTAAAACCACTTAACGATACAATGCAAGCTGTTCCTTTAGCTCATCTTCATTTAGTTCTGCTGTGTTGAGTTCAGCTTCTTGTTTCTTTAAAAGTTCAAAAATCGCTGCTAATTGTTCTCTTTCAATTCTGAAATTTAAAACAAATTTTTTTTTATAAATTTTTGGAAATTTCATTTTTATTTTGAATTAACCTTCTTTCCTCTTCCCTTTGGTCCTCTGTTAATTTCTCTTCCAATTGTTTGATACGAGCATTCTTCATTTTTGATAACAAACCACTACTTACTGAATCATCTTCTGACTCGTCATCAGATATATCAGAATTTTTCGCTTTTATCGGTTTTCTGCCTCGTTTCTATAATTCAATTCAAAATAGATAAACCAAAAGAAAATTATTATTTCTTCGTCAAAAAGTAGTATTGCAATTATAAAATATTTAAAAAAAAATAAATAAAACGATGTCACTGAAAATACTGGTTAAACCATTTCACAACCATTGGTAGGAAAGTTTTATAAACAGCTCAAAAATAAATTATATTCAATAAATGCTAAGAATTTCATACCCTTTACGAAAAAACCAAAAAAGCGAAACATTTCCTGCTACTTATTATTTTGAAGATAATAAAAACAGTTCTTCATTTTTTTTCCATGTTTTTCAATTATCCCTGGATTTATGACGATTTTTGGTGGGTCAAATTGCTTAAATGTGGTCAAATTGATTTTACCTCGTATATCAAAATATTGTAGTGGTTTTCTGTCATTTTTTTGTATGAATTTACATTTTGGAAATAACACAGTTGATGTCTAATGATTTAAACATTAACCTTCACTCTGTGTATTGAATTTGATGAAAATCGGTCAACTCAGGCTCTAGTTAGAAAAATCTTCAAAGCCAATCAAAAAACGATAAATCCGAAATTGGCTTGAAATGTTTAGAATTTAGGAGAATTTATTATTATTTAGAGCTACAATTTGTGTGGAAGTAAAAGAAATTAGAAATGTTGTATGGTAACATCAAAGACATCAATCACCAGTTGTGGCCATTTAGTGACGAAAAAAATCTAATTTGCGTCAGAAAATGTATGTTTCTAATCTTTTATTCAAGTTGGAAGCCTGAAAAAGTCATATTTTTTTGTATAGAAACAAAGAAGTTATAAAAATGGAAATTCGTAACACCTCTTCTCCAGTTCCCTATACAAATAGAAAAGGTTTTTGCTCTTTTTTCATATTCTAAAATAATTTTTTCCGAATTATCTCGAACAAAAAGGGATTTTTTTGATTGTATTTATAGGATGAATTCATATTGTACATAATTTTGTCCATTACCGATGTCCGTTATCTTTTGTAAAACTAAAATTCATATTTTTATATAAACTAAAATTTTACTCGACGAGCTATAGTGTAAATTAAGTTTTTGGGAATTTTATTCAACAGGTAATTTTATTCAACACAACAAAGGTTAATTAGTTGTTTTACAGTACAAAACTTTACATGAAAATCAAATTCAATATTTACGTATAAAAAAGACGCAATTTTACAATAACATCACATAAAAAATTGTTTACCTCCTTAAGCTCGATTTTGACCATTTTAGCGAAATAAATGGTGATAGCAACTGCGACAAATATGGTAACCAAGCTAAGAATGTAAAGATCCGACAAATTATTTAAAAATATCATAAAATTACTAAATTTCCCCATAGTTTTCACGATTTTTAGACAATCTTTGGTAATTATTTGGTTAAAAAACTATTTTCTGACAGCTGATGAAAAAAATTGCGCAGATTCTAAAAATAAGGAGACTAGATTTATTTAGAAAACGTAATAGATTTTTATGTAAAATTTTTATGAGTTGAATGACAAATTTGATTTCCACTTTTTAGATTCAGTGAGAATTTGCCAAAACTTGGTAACCGCATTTTAAAATGGTTCAGCGGTTTAGCTTTACATTCTTTTATTTCCCTCTTTAAAATGCTTTTTTTTACTAAAATTTTTCCTCGTGAAAAATTACTGCAGTGGATGATTTCGTGACTTTACACAACCCTGATGTGCGGGAGGTCGAAGAAATAGGATTTCGTTTGATTATGCCGCTAGGAAAATTCGGAAAAATCGCAATTGGTTGGTAAGTTTAAACGCAATAAATACTTTAAATATTTTTCGGAGATTCGGGTGATATCCTTGCAATTTCGTGATGTAATCGCAAAATAACCAATCGATGGTTTACATAACCTAAAAGTTGTTGCAAATTATCAAGTAACTGATAATTGATCCATTTTTAGGTCTGTTTTAACATTTGCCGGAGTCTACGCGTTTGTCCTGTCTAAGAATTCAGTCGATGAGAAGCGTTTGGAGAGCATGAGAATAAGGGAACGAATGCGGAAATCAAACTACGGTGAATACCAGCCCAGTGAACGAAGATTCGACGCATAATTTGGAAGTCCATTGGATCACAAGACTTGGAAGAAGCCACAACAGACAAATTTTAACTTTATCAAATACTAGCAATTAATTAAGCAAAACAAATATAATGGCTGCAGCACAAATGAGCCAAGCCGAACAGGCGAAACTGCAAATGATGCAAGAAATGGAAATCGAAATGATGTCGGATCTCTATAATCGGATGACATCCGCCTGCCACAAGAAATGCATACCACCTAAATATGGAGAGGCTGATTTAGGTAAGTAGAAAACCTTTGGGAACAGTAGAAGAACAATATTATCCTCTCAACACCTTGAATTTTCTAGGAAAAGGTGAGTCTGTTTGCATAGACCGTTGCGTAGCGAAATATTTAGATATCCACGAAAGGATTGGTAAGAAATTAACAGCGATGTCAATGCAAGATGATGAACTCCTAAAGAAAATGGCATCCGATGCCCAAAAATAATTAATGAGAAACAAAACTATAAAAAAAAGTTAATTAAAAACGAACACATGTAGTTTTAGTTGCAGTAATTTTTAGTTCATTTTTTTACCAAAATATTGTTGAATAATATGTTACTTTTTTCTCTTTTCAAGAAAACGTTTGATCAATAAATAATTTGATTGCCTGTCGAAGAGTTTGTTTTTTGAATTACTGGGTTTTTCTAAATCCTTGTCAATTAAACGTGGATATGAATCGTGAAAGTTCTGGTATTAATGAAGATATATCCTAGAAAAAAAAACGGATTTTTGATTAGGTAATATAGAAATATGTCTTATTAAAATTTACTTCAATCTCCCTTTCGTCACTGCTTTCATCGTTGCTATCAATGTCACTAGTTTCGACGCTGTTCTCCCAATCAGATTCTGATTCCGAATCGCTCTCGTTGAAACTGCCCTCAAGGTTCGCATCAGTACTGTGTAAAACATGTTTAAAATTCTGAAATAAAGAAAAAAAATTAACAGCTCCGATTTTGTTGTGGTCCAATTGAATGTCGATGTATGGAAGAGCAATAAGAAATCGTATTTTGAACACATGCTAATTAATTAATCCATTTTAAAAAATCTAAAAGAGCTTTCTTGATACTTATTTTAATTTATTTTCTTCTTTATTATTTTTCCTTCGAGGTATTTTATTTTATTTCATTGAATTAAAACATAATTTAAACAACTACCTACTTTTATAAAAAAAAAATATAAACTTTTGGCTCCGTTGTTTCAATTTATAAGAAAAAACCGTCACTGAATATACAGAAAATCTACTTTGGCTCTCATGTTGCTGTAATTTTTTTTTTCGCCTGTTGTGCAATTTTTAACGATTTTCCACAAAAGACGTTTTTTTTTTTCAAAAGATAAAAACAGGGTTTTATCTTTGCTGAGATTTTTAAATTTCTATTATTGATGCCATTATTAATGTAACGTATAGAGCAGGAAAAATTCCCGTATCGCAAAATGCCGCGCATTGGACATAATGTGACCCACTTTCGACATTAATTTGCATACATTGGAGATTAAGTGTCCCAAAAGTCTACTGAATTGATTCTCTAATAGTAATTTTTCTTGGATTTTAGAAGAAAAATTTAAACATAACAAAAGCTATAATTGCCAATCCGTGCGCCCGCAATCCGCGCCACAGACGGACAGACGGACGAACATGCAAAATTAAATTTTTTTTATCATTCTAAACACACTGGTGTTTTTTTGTGTAATAACGGGATCTTGGCGTTACAAACGGTAAGGCAAATTTAATATACCCTTTGGTTTCACCATACGGGTATAAAAAGATACAATTTTTGAAGTCAATTGTTGGTATAGGGTAGGGATTGTCAAACTGGTAGCTACCGACTCTTGGGCCGATTAGAAATCTTTGTGTGTTGACTCTAGCTAAGGGTCAATCGAGGGTTAGATTTGACCAAAAATATGAAATTTTTTTTGGCTATGTCCCGCATTACTTTTGGATCAATTAAATAGTGTTCCAAGATTTAAAATTAAATACTATAACTAAAACTATTTATGAGTCACTTACAGATGCACTCATAGAAAACTCATCAATCAAGGGATTGTTTCTAATATCTAAAAGTTTCATAAAACTGGTGGCCTCCATGCTGGATTTATCAATGTCCCGAATATTATTGTTGTTAAGAAAACAAAACTGAATGGATTTGATTTCAATTAACAAAATTGGAAAAGCTCTGAAGCAATTTCCTTTTAAATTTAAATGAATTAACATTTTTAACTGGAGAAACGTTTCTGGCAATTGTTCCATTCTATTGTTCTCCAAAGTTAACCATCTTGAATTAAAATATTTGTCAGTATTTTTACAAATTGATTTGGTAATAAAAGTTAGCAATACTTTAATTGTTTCAATGATCCAATTTTCGCTGGCAACCGTTGAATGAAATTGCCTCTAGCACCAAACGTCTCCAACTTTTCACAGTTACAAATTTCATCTGGAATGAGTTCAAGTCCGGTGGAATTGCACCAAAATTCTTTAAGATTCGTTAAATGTCCGATTTGCGGTGGTAATGTTTGAATTTTATTGCAACTGATATTTAAGCAGCGAAGTTCAATTAAACTGCAAATCACTTGTGGAAATTCCGTTAGACAATTGTAATCTAGGGTTAAAGTTCGAAGGCGGTTCAATTGAAACAAATGTTCGGGTATCTGGAAGAACGAAAAATTTAAGATCTTTATTTATTACAACAATATTCCACCTCACCTCTCTAATTTCATTGTGATTCAGATACAATTTGAAAACACTGACGCATTTTGCTATTATTTCTGGTAGTTCCCTGATTTCGTGACGTGATAAATTTAAATTGAATGATTTGTTTGCAATCGCAATTTCAATAACAGCCAACATATGATTCTCTTTTATAAAATTGTACACAAAATTCATTTTTCACAATGAAATTCCTTCTTTTCATTCACATTAGGAAAAATTTTTAACACACAAATAAAATTTACTTTTTGCAATAATTTTTTTCATCACTTTCCGCGAATTTCTTTTAAGTCAAACAATTTCCACATTACTTTAGCTAATTATTGGGTGACTAGATTAAAAAGAATTGATTTAGCAGAATTTTCAATTTAAACTTGTGGCGTATATTATTTAATCGAAATTTCAATGGGTAACAAAACAAAAACAGCTGATGGTTTCAGCTATAAATAAATATTTCAAGATCATTTGCTAATATTTCGTTTTTCGTCATTAGTCTATTGAAACATTTTGGGTAAAAAAAGCTCTAGCTGTGGTGAAAAAATCTCTGCGGAACATGTTTTTATAGCCGTTATTTTTAATCAACTAAAAAAATGTACTTTCACTTCCTAAATGTGATAACTATTTTCATTTAGTTAAAATCTAGTTTCAAATATCATCAACAATAATCAATTCACATTACTTAGATCCTCCATTGATTTATTTTATGGCCACCACAGGGTTTTCTCCTTGAATCTTGAAAAATATAAAAATTAAACTCCATATTTAACTCGAATAATTTATTTTAAGAAAAAAAGTAAATATAATAATTTTGTTCTACGTATATTTATTTTTTCTACGCTTAATAAAATTGTTATCGTCAAACTTTATTTCCGCTAAAATATCAAAATTACTAATCAAACGCTGCAAAATGAAAATATTCACGAAAAAGAAACAAAGACTTTGGATTCCAATTAAATTGAATGTATTCCAGCTCTTGAATTCCAATAAATATGCGGGCAACAGCCACATACCCTGTGCCAACATCCAAATAACAAAATACGAAGCAGCCAATTTGCTAGAAATATTCCGAAGATCTTTAACGCAGAGTGGCAGGAGTGAAAGAAACCAGACAAAATATTGTGAAGTGACCACTGAATTGTAAGCAACCATGATGAAAACTTGTGTGAAACAGCAGAATCCCAAAGTTCTTCGATCTAAGCCTAGTGTGAAGCTTAAATAGACAAGCAGAACTAGTTGAGGTAAAAGCGTGACGACCTTATCGATCAGAGTGACGTCAACATCATCGCTTAAATATTGCATAAGGAAAAACATTGAAAAATTATGTCGGATATCCCTGCGTGTTAAATGGTATAGATAAGCCTCCTGGATATATTCGTATCCGTAAATGCTATTGAAGAAACACGTTAATCCTAAAGAACTTAATAATGTTGCAAGAACAAAGCAGATTTGCTTCGAATTCGGACAGAGTAGAATCGAAATTAATCCCAAACTGGATTTAATCTTCTTTTTAGAGATATTCAGATAGAATGTCAATGCCAAAACTATTGGATATATTCGCAAATGAACCGCTAATCCGTAACACAATCCAGCGACAAAGTATTGCGATAATTTCGTTTGTTGCTTCTGCACATTGTAAATTGTTGCTAGGACTAGTAGGCTTGTTATTGAATCACCATTACCACGAGTTGCTATCACGATGGTTAGTGGATTGTAGAGCCAAGAATAGGCAGCAAACTCTGGCCACTTCTGGCATCGTTTTGGCAATCGAAGTTCATTGTAGGTGATTTTCTTGGATCGACCGAAATGCTTCTCTGCTACGTTCCAGAAAGTTGTTCGCAATTCCTCCGCAACAATCATTTTGATCAAAACGCCAACAAGGATGTCGCAGATGGAGAAGAATAGTTTTCCAAATGTTTTATGCAGCAGGATGTTCGGAATCAGTAGAAACGCCAATAGTGGACTATATCTGTACGTGTGTCGCTGAAACGGTGATTCATTTTGCAGTATATGGCGAGCACCATCGGTTACTACCTTATAGTCGATGTCGGTGTATGGAACTTCAGAGATCTCGTCTTGTATCTCACCATAGACAATTAACACTATTCTAATTAACATACAAAATCCAACATGTTTCTCAAACGAAACTGACTTCAGTAACGCATCGAATTTTCCCATTTCGCTGCGTTAATTTTTTTAACAACTAGATAAATTAATATTAAAGATATATAAGAAATACATTTTCACAGTTTCGTGTTCATTTTCTTGGCTGCCTTCTGAAGGCAGTTATAAAAGTCTTGAAATTCTTTGTCACAGATTTTGTGCTTAACATTTAAGTCTCTAGTAACACACGCTGCGTAAATAGCAGCCGTTTTAGAACACTCAGCTAATAGTACCGGATAGTTACGTAGTCTCTGTTTTGCCTTGCGAACGGATTCCATTTCACTTGTCCTATCTAACGCGACGGGGCAATTCTCTTGGTGGCATTGGATCAGCTATGAAACAGTCATATAGTGGCTTGGAGAAGAATATCAACATCGATGTTGTAATGAAGACAATCGAGAAGACTCGAGGATTACGCTGGATCCAAGAACGTTTCGGTACAATGGCTGAAGTTCGTCTTGGGGGTGGTACTTGATTCATTTCTTCGAATTGGAGCTAAAACAGGGATTTTTATCTTGATAGCAAGTGTATTTTTTTTTAAAGTTAAATAATCCTACTGAATATTCACAACTATACTAACTTCTGTTGCTGGGAATCTTCAGTTTTCTCCTTGACTTCCAAGTAATTTTTATCCAACTTTATTCCAGAACAACACAAGGATACGGCATGCCACTTAAGACAACAAAGTCTCATCTCCTCGAGGACATCTAGACAAGATCCTTCCTGGTAATTGTTCTCTGCAAATTTAAATTATGTAATAATCCCGATCCGGCACAAAACAGAAATTTAGGTTATCCTCTGGAATATTGAGTTCATACCTTTCAGACAAGTTTGTATTTTGCATGCGTTCACTTTGCAAGGATCCTTCTTATTTTTTGACATCAATTTGGTAGATATTGAACAAAAAACCGTCCTAAATCGAAAAACTAAAAAATTTTGACAGTCCCCAAAATGCGTTCACCCATAAAGTTGCTTCTTATCCGCTATGTCCGAAAGAACATGAAAAAAAAATTTGTTTATGCGAAGAGCAAAGTTGTTTATAGATATTTCAATGTGCAATTATAATCTATCACTTTGTTATGTACTATCAGGGAATAACGTAGGCATAATGTGAATATCTTTTTTAAGCTTTTTTATAAAATATTGTAAGCATTGTTTTGACAAGCAATAAATTCTGTAAAGAGCTGTCAAAGTGAGACGAATCTTTGAACATAACCTCAAATTTCTCCCGCGTCTTTGAAAGTTGTGAAATAGGAGTTTGACTGTGGTTTTTGTTGTGTTTTGAACATTTAGTCATTTCACCGTGAATTTTGTGGTTTAGTTCATTAAAAATGTCGGTGCTAGAAAAGCTGTCGATCAAAGGAATCAGGAGTTTCGGCGCTAAATCGGAAGATGAGCAGGTAAATTGCAATAGAAAAAAGTCATTCAACTTCCCCTGAAAAATCATTTAAATTTTCCCAACGCTAGATAATATATTTTAAATCACCGTTAACACTAATCCTTGGAGCAAATGGATGTGGAAAAACCACAATTATTGAATGTTTAAAGTACGCGCTCACCGGCGAGATGCCACCTGGTTGCAAGCAAGGTCAAGGATTTGTTCACGACCCGAAAATCTCTCGTGTTTCCGAGTCCGTGGCGCAAGTGAAATTGAAAGTAAATTATTCTAGATTGATCAAAAGTTGACAGAATCAAAAACTTTATTTATACTGATAGGTAAAAAACCTTCGAGACGAGGAAATTACAGTAAGTCGATCGATGAAGTCGGGAAATAAGCGTGGTAAGCCTTCCTTTGAGACCATGGATGCAACGATTTACTTCGAGAACGACAAAGAAAAGAACCAAATCAGCAAAAGATGCATTGATGTCAATGTGGAAATGTGTCAGTTTATGGGTATTTCTCTATAACATCTTCAAATGTAGTGTAATTTACTGTTTATAATTATTTTTATTTAAGGCGTTTCAAAGGCAATAATCAATAATGTTCTGTTGTGCCATCAGGAAGACTCCAGTTGGCCGCTAGAAGATGGCAAAAAACTAAAGGAAAAATTCGATGCTATATTTGGAACGACAGAATACAATAAGGCAATTGATAAAATTATAAAACTTCGTAAAGCAGAAATGGCATTACTAAATATTAAAAGTAGGTTCATTAAAAACTACAAATATTTTGAAATGAGTAAAAACGTTGAATTCGAAATGGTATGAAACAATCTCTTTTTTTGTATTCCAGATGAAGAACTCAAAGGCTTGGTTTACATTAAAAGACAAGCAGAAAGTAAAATGCTCGACTTGCAAAAGGCCGAGAATAAGTTAGACAATCTTAGAAAGACTCGTTTAAAATTTGATGAAGAAATCAAACCAGTTGAGGAACGTCTGGAAAAGATTTATTTAGTGGAAAAGGAAATCGGAAGGCTTCAAGGCCAGAAAATCGAACTTACCACAAAGTAAATGCTTGCACTTTTTAATATTCGCCCTGAGCGATAGTGAAAACTTTATTTCATGACGTTTTTTTGATAGAGATTCAAAGTATTGGCACAGTTTAAACAAGCCAAATAACATCAGTCTCATTCAACAACTTTTGTACAAATATAGAAGCAATGTTTTTTGTATCTTTTACTACTACAATCAGTTAAATGCCTCCTTTCCTTTGTAAAGCTAGTCAAAAACATTTTTTTTTCATCCTGCCCACGTATTCCACTGTCATCAGCACTTATGCAGTGTCGATTTTTCGTATGAATTAAAGTTCATTGGTTTTTTTTTAAATATTTTGTTATACCCGTTAAAAGCGTGACATATTTTATGGTCAGTTTCACAAGTTCAAATATTTTCTAAAAAAAAATGTCAATATCTACCCATTAACGCCAAATATGTTTGTTTTCAGACTAAAAAATTGCTCAGATCAAGTCCAAAGTTTGAAATCAAAGATAAAAACGATTTTCGATGGCGATAAAATGTCATTAGACAAAAAAATTCGAGAATTTCGAAGCGAAATGCTTAACAAACGCGAACAGCAATCGGCTCTTGAAGATCAACTGACAGGATTTAAAGAGGAAGCTAAGAAAGTTCAATCTTATCTATCAGACATTGAGAGAAAAAGCGCTGGATTGGTGCTTCACCGACAACAGGAACAGGAATATTTATCTGAGCGTGCTCAGAAATTTAAGCAAATGTGTCGAGATTTGAATATTCCAATTAATATGGATTTTGAAGACGGTGATGTTTCCAATGTCATTAAATCTATAAAATCAGCATTAAAAGCGAAGGAGACTGAAATTAATGAAATCGGTAAAAATAATGAAAAGAAAGACAACGAAATGCAGGTTGAAATTGACGAAATCAGGGTCAATAAGACGAAAATCGAAACTGATATCTCGTCGAAAACTGAACAGAGATCAAAGCTAACCGCTGAGCAGAGAAAGATTCAAACAGAGATTGAAAATGTCGAAGCCTCCGCAAAAACATTGAAGGAAGTCACGAAAAATTACGAAAGAGTTAATAAAGTCTATGAAGATTTCGTTAGTGTTGTGAATTTGGATGAAATCAAACAGAATATAACTGTAAAAAGAGGAAATATTAAAGTGTTGGAGGAAAAATTGGAAACAATCGATGAACAATTGAAATTCTTGAATTCAATATCGAAACTAAAAGCTGAAATCACGTTGAAGGAAAAAGAACTCGAGAAACGGGAATCTGAAGTTCGACGAGTTAAGAGTAAACATTCCGATAATTTAATTAAAATATTTGGTAGTCGTTCGATTGAGTCGAATTACAAGCGAAACGTTCAAAATGCCTACGAAAACGTTAAAAAGCAGTTGAGTGACTTAAATCGAAGTATTAATGACTGCAAATTGAAGGAAAAGGAATTACAAACCATTAGAAAACAACAGAAAGACGATTTAAGCAAGGCTGAAAAGGAACTCGAGGAGAGTGAAGAGAAGATCTACGATAAATGTCAAGCAACACCGTATGAAGATTTAATATCGCGGATCAAAGAAAACGTTGACAAACTCCAACTTGAACATGGCGCCATTAAATCATCTGAAGCCATGTATAAACGGTAAACAATATTTGAAATTTTATTGAAGTTTTTTTTTACAAAGTTTCCTTTTAGTTACATCAATAAAATCCAGCAAGATCCATGCTGTCCATTGTGCCATAAGGACATGTCCCAGGATGAGGTAAACGATTTGCATGATTCTTTTGCTCGGAATATGATAATATTTCTTGGGATTTTGTGGTTGTAGGCAACCGATTTAAGAAGTGAGCTATCAGATGAAATTCATCGGTTACCTGAAAACATTCAGAACACAGAGAAACAACTGAAGAAGGAACAAATCAAATACGAAAACTTGCTTCAGCTGAAACCAATAATTGATCGCGTCAATGTTTTAAAGAGAGACATTCCAAAATTCAAAACGAACCTCAAGGAAACGGAACAAAAATTGAAAGAAGCAGCCGATGAAATTGAATCCAATCAACTGGCAACATCTGAGCCCAATTCCCTTTCTGATTTAGCCAGCACAATGCTAGGTGATATGAGTCTCTTGGATGAGGCCATGAAAGATGTTAGTCGAGTTAAAAGCGATTTGGAGGCTGTAAAGGTAATCAAACATTGAATTTTTTTAAAATCTTGTTCAGTCTAGCTAACTAACAGGTCGCGAAAACATTTTAGTCATAAAAAAACGGCATGGCAATTTTTAGGTGGTTGCGATGTGCGCTACAATTTTTTTTATCAAATCAATATTTTACAAAATCAAAAAGTAACGAATCTACTAAAAAAATTATTAAATCGCAGGTTAATTAAGAAGAAAACTTCAAAAATTCCTTAGAAAATGTATTCTTCCTAGTTTGAAAAGGAAGTCGCCGGTAATTTTACGCCGGTAACTGTATAATATGGAAGAAGATTCAGAACATTGTTCTGGAAGATCAAGAAATGAATTTTCTAGGCGAAACGACTAAAGTGAGCGAATCGATTTTTTTTCTGTACAAACAAACTCAATTTTTCAGTCGGTCAGAAACTTACAGAGGTCCAAACTTTTTTGTTGACGCCCGCAGCTTTTTATTGTAATAGAATCCAAAACTTAATGACATTGTCTTAAAAAATCACTGTTTTGTTCCATTTAGGGTCGAATGCCTGCGGGAGACTCTTCCGCTTGCGTCGATGATGTTCAACTGGAGAAAACGACAACATCCGGCGAATTGAAAAATGAACGTTCAGAAGTGGAAGAGCTGCAGACAAAATACGAGAAGGAAACGGAAACCCTTAATAGGCTACGAGAAGAAAAAAACAAGTGTGTTAAAAACATATTATTATTTTTTTTTATTTTATAAGAAGTTTTAATTAATTTCCTTTATTTCAGTCTTAAAAGCAAGCAAATTAAGCTGCAGGAAGGTGTCCAGGCATTGACTCAACTAAAAGCTCGCATTGAAGAAATCACTAAACAAATTGAATTGCATTCCAAAGAAATTTTAGAGCTTAAAAACAATTTGACTCCTCTAAGTGAAAAAATGCAAGCCGCTATTGTTAAAAAGGATCGTATGAAAGAAGAGAACAGGAAGAGTGTTAGAGATCTGGAGAGCGTTTTAAATGGATACCGAAAAACTGATCATGATATTGAAAGGTAGGGAAAAACGTTTGAAGTAGTTTTAGATTTTTATAGTTAAAATGGTAAAACATATTTGTTTATAGAATTACTAAAGAGCTGAAAAATTTAGCCGGTATGAATCTGGCTAAGGAAATAAGCCAATTAAAGATTACTAAGCAACGCCATTTGGACAACCAAACCGAGATCAACAAGAAAATCGACAGGATGAGCAATGAAATAACAGCACTAAACAAAGATTTAATGAAACAGGAAGTCGACGAACGGAATTTGATCGACAATCGTGAACTGATGGTACTAAAGGAAAAAGAAGCCGATCTCAACAAACAGTACGAAGATTTGTCCAAAGACATTGGCGGACTCGACTATAAAAATTTGTCCATTGAAAAGCAGGAAATGGCCGCAAAACGGGAGCAAATAATGGAACGAAAAGGCGAAATCATCGGTGAAATGGGCGAAGTGAACAATCAAATAAATAACATTCGAAAGGACTTGGATAAGCCTGAGCACAAAAATGCTGTGAAAAACTACCGTAAGATATTTTATGAAGTCGAGACGATGAAAAAAATAAATTCTGACATGGGACAGTATCGAGTCGCTTTGGATTGGGCTCTTATGAAATACCATTCGGAGAAAATGGAAAGAGTTAACGAACTGATCCGAGAATATTGGCGGCAAATCTATCGCGGCAACGACATTGACTACATTCAAATTCAAACCGATGAGATTAAGTCCGATGGGGCGGATAAGAAGCGAAACTACAACTATCGAGTGGTTCAATCCAAGAATAATGTTGAGATCGATATGAAGGGCCGCTGCAGTGCTGGCCAGAGGGTTTTGGCTTCGCTTATAATTCGAATGGCGTTGGCGGAAACGTTCAGTGTGAATTGCGGTGTTTTAGCCCTTGATGAACCGACCACGAACCTCGATCGGAGTAATATTCTGTCTCTGTGTGAAGCTCTGAACAGAATTGTTGAAAGTCATAGTACACAGAATTTCATGTTGATTATAATCACTCATGATGAAGATTTTATTTCAACATTGGGAAAAATTCATCATTATCACAGGGTCTCAAGGAACGATGAGGGCAAGTCGATTGTGCAGAAAATTCGTATCGGTTAGTCGTTAATGATCGATTGTTACTTTATTGAAAAGCTATCAATGTTAGAAATTACAAATAAATGTGTTTTTTTTTACAAAGTTCTTTAAATTGATTTGTTGTTGGATAAATTTTTGGGAAAACTGTAAATGAACAATTCGATATTCCCAAAACTCTAGATTTACAAAATCATGTGATTGATTTGGCGAACCATTTGCTACAGATAAATGTTTTTTATGTTAAAATCAAATAAAATTGCCTGAGCTTTTCAAAAAAAAAATAACGAAAAAGTACGAAATTCTGGACAAAAAACTATCCGTTGCTGCCCATGAAATTGTTGATGTCAAATGTAATTACTTGTTACTCTTTCGAAGATTAAAAAAAGAGGCATGGACTGAAAACTCGATTTTTCTCAAAACGAATTTCGTAACGAAAGTAAAAAACCAATAAGTGTGAGCTGTGGGCGAGAATGTGGGTCACTCTCCTTGATATACCAGTTTTCCGTGCAATTGGTGAGTGAATTTCCGATTGCTAATTTGAAAGTGAACGGATTTCCATGCGACAAGTTTATTGGGTTTCAACTTTCTAGATTATAGGCTCTCTAATCATAAAAGTTTAGAATTGTTTGTTTAGTATAATGGGATAGACCCCCCAGGAATAATATCAAAATGGGTAATATTCACGAAAATAGCAATTGAGAAAATGATAAGTGGCTGAAAAGCATCGAAAATCAAGCTAAACTCGTAAAACTTTACTTTTCCCTTGCAAAAGTGCGCGATTTGCATTAAATTACGGTTAATTGTGTCGTGTGATGGTTTTCGGATAACAAATTAGCGAAGATAGAAAAGAAGCCCCTTTGGAAAAACCTCGAAAAAGTACCCCACAAAAATAAAAATCCATTTTGCTACGCGTTTCGTTTTTAAGTTTTCCATTATTATTTCCGTTTAGTCTTCGTTTTGCTTGTTTATTCTGTGGTTTGAGGGATTCCTTGGCTAGCATTTACGATTAAAATAAGTGAAAAAGTGGAAATTCTCCATTGGCAAAGTTGTGTGCAAATGAGATTCTAGACGAAAAGGAGTTGAAATCGAGATAGAAAAACACAAAAAAGGTTATTCACCTGGATTCATCGAAGCGTTCGGGGGAGAAAGAAGGAGCCTGCAACACAAGAAGCACCGAAAAAGGAATAGAAGAACTTCCATTCCGCGACGAATTGTATTCGAGTTCTAATAATATTTGCAAGGAGCAGTTTTTAGTCGGCCAGACGAAATGGAGGCTGTAGCCAAGCATGATTTCTCAGCAACTGCTGATGACGAGCTCAGTTTCAGGAAATCTCAAGTTCTAAAGGTAATTATCACCACGAAAATAATTTATTGGTAATTGTCCAATGGTCCGACGAAAAAACTGCTTGCGCCACAAGCTAAAAGGAATTTCTTGAAGTGATTTTCAATAAATTATGAGTCATGGGTATCAATTTTGCTATGAATAATGCACGCACCCAAATAAATTCTTTTTGCCTTGGGGGCAAGCAACGTCCATTCGACGTTGGAGTCGGAGTGTATCAAGTTTCAGGGGTCACCAATTTCGGCGCTGTATTGTCTTCCGACAGTCGGGCTTCCTTTCCACCCTACTTGAAAATTGTTATCTTCTCGCTTGATTTTCTCCCATTACGGCTGCTGTTCAGTTGCGATTTTTTCGCATCGAATAGAAGGTAACCCCTTTGAAACAATTTGCCACCCACCCAAACTATATCCATCCATTGAATTCACCCTCCCATCGCTGCTGGTAACTCCTGCCCTTGGCATAATTTTTCCAAAGCAAATTGATTCCGATTTAAATTCATATAAGCAAATGAGCGAATAGCAACGGAGAAAAACAACAACCAGATGGAAATAATGTGTTGGAGTTGCATTCCTCTAGTTGCCCCATCACTTTTACTATCTTAGCATTAGCACAGTGCACCGCCCGCTTTACATCGGCCCTCCGCCGGTCGTTCGGAGATCGTGTTGTGAGGTTTTGCCCGACTGTTCTGTGAATCTGCCTGATTCGATATTCAGTGCTCACCTGTCCCCCTTTTAAATCGACGACTCCCGCACTTGAATCTCAACAATGGGAGAATTAATGCCACTTTTGCATTGTAGAGATTGGGGTCTATCTGTTCTACTGCTGGCTGCTGCCACACCGTCGTTAAGCATCACCGAATGATGTTCTGCCATCTCTTGTATGTACTCTCAATTCTCAATACCTGTCGACGCCCCCGTCGTCTTCCAATGCCAGCTTCCCCGGGACCCCCTACCGTCGTCTGTGATTCTGTCAAACCAGCCAGCGGCAGTAATCGCTTGTATTGGAAGCCCTCTTCCCGCCCTCTACCTAGCAGTCTCACCTGTCCAGGTACTAGCCATGAGAAAGAGAAGTGGAAAACCTGGCCAAAAGGCAGTGCCACCTTGCAGCGCATACGGATATCAATGTTCCATCCATCCGTGTTGCTGCCGCTGCTGTGGAATTTCTCACGTTTTGTTGAAGTAGCGATAGAAAAATCGACAAAATCGAGGAAAAAATTGAATAAAAGACATGAAAATTGGGGAGGCCCTAGAGAGATGTTTTCAAAACGGGTGCGACGAGAAGGGGAGGTAGACATACTGGAGTATTGTACTCAACATAACAAGATGGTATTTCTTTTTTACCGGCAAATTCACTCACGTTGGCCTTCGATTATCATTCGTACGCAAAAAATTCGTTTCTCCGGATTATCCGCCGTGATCGGATCGGATCAGCATACTTTCAAATACGACCCAAACAACAGCCATGGTGATTGAGATTAAGAATTTAGCCTAGGCCAGTACCAAACGAAATGAGAATCTTAACAAGTTCTATTCTACTTACTTGCAAATTAATTCAAATTTCTTATCAACTTCACATCACAACCTTTATGAATTTACCGAAATTGTTTGCCTTTCTTATAAAATTCAGTAAATTTACTTACTCGAGTCAAAATGATAGAATTTCCAATTTCAATCAAATTATGTACGTATACTTGAAAAAAAAACACTCACAATAAAAATTGTGGCATAAGCAAAATTCATTTTTTTAAAAAGCGTTTCTTCATGCTGTTGAATAAATGCTGGAGCCAAAGTTTACAGCTCGGTGCTACGTAGAAATGCAAAAACCGCAATTCAATAAAATACCTCGAAGCATTCTGCCACAAGCTGATTTTTCGAATCTTAATTAGCGTGAAATTTGAGATTGTTGCATGAAAACAACGTGAAAATCATTTGAATAACATCACCTAAACCACCATTAAGTTCGTCGTTTCAAGGTTTAATCGTTTCATTACTTGCGGCGATTTAGTCATTTGTTTTTGATTTGATTTGGCAAAACAGGTGTTTTTTTGCTGAGTATTTATGGTTTATAAAAATGTAAATATTCTTTGATAAGGTGATATGATTGCATTTGATTTTGTCATTTGAATGATTTAATTTTAAGGATACCGTAGCAATAATAGATATACGATCCTTAAGGCGCCTCCACACGTTCAATGTTACTTGACACTTTTACTTGAATGACTCATGTTTCAAGTAACATTGATCGTATGAATACTCTTCAATGTTACGTTTGCAGGCAATTTCCATCATTATTACTTTTCAACAATAATACTTGTCAAGTAACATTGAACGTGTGGAGGCCCCTTTAAAGACGAAACTTTGAAACATTGTACGATGCTTACCTCAGGGCCCTAAAAAGGTAGGCGCGACAGATGCAGTTGCATCGGGCCCAGATTCAAAGGGATTTCAAAAAATTACCCACAAATATCAGTAGAAATTCACAACATTTCCTACAAACGTTCAATATTTTGCCCTATGACAAAATGCACAAATACTATATACAGAAAAAATCGAACTTTCCTCCCCGGCCACTCCTGTCTATGTCTGGTCGTTAACTTTTGGCCAGACCAACAAAACTTTTGGCCGAAACTTTGCTGACGATCCCTAAAACCATTTTTTCTTCCTTTGTTTCAACGGGATTAATTTTAAATCGTTTCCCGTGAGAAATCCGGTAGAAGTAAATGAAAAATGGGGTTAAAATTATTGACCAATCAGCCATAAATTTCGAAGTATGGGAAAATCGTATGTGACCAATCATACTAATATATAAAAATGAGTTGGTGTCTGTCTGTCTGTTCCTCTTTCACGCAAAAACGGCTGAATCGATTGGCTTGAAATTTGGCATGAGTGTCTGTGGTAGTTCTGGTTCCAACATAGGCATACGGAAAAGTAGCGTAAGGGGAGGGGGTATAGTGATTTCAAAACTTAGTTTTTGCGCTATGTTACTCTTTCGCGGGGAAACTACTGAACCAATTGGCCTGAAATTTGGCATAGATGTTCATCGGGGGTCCAGCCCCATTAAAAAGTAGCCCGAGCGGTGGGGGAGTAAGGGGAGGGTGTAAAGTGATCTCGAAACTTAGCTCTTCCTTTATGTTACCCTTTCGCGGGGAAACTACCGAGCCGATTGGCCTGAAACTTAGCTGCAACATAGACCATAAAAAAAATCTGAAAAAACTTAACCCGGCAACGACGGGTATGCAAGCTAGTAAACCATAAGTGTTGAGCATCCATGAAATTTTTTTCTACGACCGGAAATTTAAAGAGCTTTTGAAACACTTCGAAGGCTCCAAAATCTAAACATCCTCACCTTGCGGAGTTCTGCAACCTCAGTTACACCGCTGTAGATGAGCAATATCTTTAAAAATTATATTAGCTGTTCTGTTACGCTGGCAAAGTATAGATTTAATTATTTTCATCAAAAATTAGGAGCTCGTCCCAAACCCCTTCTGCTTTATCCGGCAATAAGTCGGGATTTACTTCAGCTCCGCCCACTCAATCAATTAACAAGGAAATTTTGCGAGATGTGACTCTCAGATCTTGGTGAAACTTACTTATGTGAAAGGAGTTAAAAAAATTTTTATTGGCAATCATCCATTTTTGCCCTCCCAAAAAATTATGCAATTTTTCAATTTTTCATTTTTTTTTTAAATAGAAATAGTGTTCTAATCCGAACAAATTTTATTCGAATGTCAGCCCCTTCCGTCTGTGATTCTGTCAAACGAAAGAATAATTTTAGTATTTGGTTGGTTCCGATCGGACCACTATTTCTATCAAAAAAGTTGAAAAATCGAAAATGGCATACTTTTAGGGAGTTCAAAAGGGACCCTAAATATGGATGGTTGCCGATGTGTTAGTTGGATCTTAAGTAAATTTAATCAAAATCTGAGACTTACACCGCGCGGGGTTTACTTGTATGTCAAAATATGTGGAGGTGGGGTCTGCGTAAAAACGAAGGCGAACCTTGAGTTAACCCTGTAAGTCCCCCTGAAAGTTTCCCCCCTGAAAATAGGTGAACAGTCAAGTATATTTTTTTTTCATTAAAAAATGGCGGGCGAAAATCTACTCGTTTGGAACGTCCTTCTAGAAAATAACAAAACTTTGTAACAACTTAGCAAACAATGTGCCCAAAGCTATTCTTTGTCTATGAAAACAAATGAATTAAGATGCGTGAACCCAAAAAAGGTAACGATAATACTTTCTCTATGGAAACGACGTGTATTTATGGGGAATAAGGGTGAAAGCGATATTTTGGTCAAAGTTGACAACCGATTTTTTGAAGCTAATCAAAAACCACTGAAGCATTAAAATTTTAGTGATACAAAACCAGAACAGAATTTTCAAAACCAAATCACATCCAAAAAAACATTTGGTTTGGATTCCTGGTGGTGGCTTTTTTTTAATTATATGTAATTCAGGAAGTGCAGCTCTTTTTGTACACTTTTTACACAAACTTTTAAAAGCTTTTTTGCATTTTCAAAATATTCTAGATTCAACAAAATCTTTCACATTTGTTCAAAAACTTTAATTTCTTGAGAAATCTTAAAATACATTTTGTTTGAAATTTCCTGAGAATATATTTCCTGAGTTCCAAGAGTAATCTTTTTTCTCCATTGCAATTCTAAGCTGTATCTGAAAAAAATTGCATCATTTCTTTATTTATTGAATTTAACCTCCATGCGTATACAAGTTTATTAATAGACCTTTATATCACTTGAAAATAGAGAAACAAAAATAGCTTCTAATTATCTCAATAAAAAAAGAACTATCATTTACCTTTCCAATAAAATTCGATCCACATAAACTTTCCCAAAATCTTTCACTGAAATTCAAATTCACGCAATCATCGACAGGTCGATGCACTTTCATCTAAATATACAAAAGATTTTCGATTCAGAATAAGGAGGCGACTATTACAGAACATCTTTTCAATGCGTTACTAGGCAACACTTTACCAATAAAAATCAGCAAAAAAAATTCTCCTACAGTTCGGGAAGTTTTTTCCGCAGAATAAAATTTTTTCATTGCCATGACAACAACAGGCGACAGGAAAAATTTGTAGCATCTTTGAATAAATAGAAGAAAAGCCTAATATCCTACCATCATGGCATTAAAACAATTTCCTTTATCGAGATATTAACTCGATAACGACACTCGTGATGCCATCAGAGCCACGGGGTTTACATAGCAGTTTTTTTTTTGATGAAAGGAAAACTTTTCTTCTATTCTTCTTGGTGTTTTCCTCATTCATTATTATTATTATTGCAATTTTATTCAAATTTCGAATGGGGAGGCTTTTCATTCTATGTCCCCCGAATTCTTGCCACAACTCGCCGAAATGATAGCATAATCGAGTGTTTATATGTCCATGAGACAGAGTTGTATCGAGTCGAGTCGAGGTCGTCTAGATCTAAAGATATTAGATAAAATCTAAACGGATATAGGAATTTCAAATGTATACAACATATTTTTATTGTTTTGGCATAAAGTCAAAAAGTGTATTTTTAGTTTTTCGAAAAGTACAAATAAAAAAAATGTATATTGAGAAGCAACGATTTGAGCGAACATTGAAGCTAAAGAAATATCAAGTAAAGTTTAACGAGCTCCACATAAGAACCGTTCACTTCCCTACCAACCTCCCTATAGTTTACATCTGATTGCTAGGCTAGGCGTAGATGAGATGTGCGAAATCAAAACAATTTGATTTGATATAACCTCAAAGCATACACAGACTTTGTTCAATGCGAAAAAAAAAATACATTTCACTTGAGTTCTTGGCGATTGTCTGTTTACATTACAAATGAATTATTTATATCCATGATATTATGATGAATTAACTAATCAAAATTGATTTTAAAGGTAAACAAATATGTACGTATTTTGATTCGGTTTGAAAGGAATCCATAATTTTTTTCCTTATTTATTGCCTTTAATTAGTGTGGCTAATTTACATCCAAGCTTCAATTAATCGAGAATTGTTTATCACGTTTTATTTCAATCGACTTGTTCTATGAGTTGTTTTCTGGAATTTCTCGCATAACTCTAGAAAAGATCGGAAATTGAAGGCATTACTTAATATTTTTAAATTATTTGGTTTGTATTGAACTTTTTTGTTGTGTTCTAGCATTATTACCCATTCTAGAACACAAGAACAACACAAAAATTGGTTTTAACAAACTAAAGGTGCACTTTTTGCACTTTTATAATTTTCGATCAGAAAGTAGGTTATATTTTTTAATCCGCCTAAAACTAAGGGGTTCATTATGGATAACGATCGTAATCGCAACGATCGAGATTCACCTGTTGTTGTTGGTATAAAACAACAACACACAATTTCTGATCGTTACGATTACGATCGTTATCCATAATGGACCCCTAAATTTTGACTATCCATATGCCATTTTTATACCCGTATGGTGAAACCCGTCTGTCCGTCCGTCTGTGGCGCGGATTGCGGGCGCACGGATTGAGCTAGAGACTTGAAATTTTGCGCAGATTAGTTTTTCGTAAGATGCGAGGCTAAGTTCGTTAATGGGCAAAAATGGACCATAAGGGGGTGGGGGGGGGGGGGGAGGTTTAGGAACCAAAGCCAGATTCAAGTTCTGAAAATTTAAAAACCAAGACCCAGAAATTTAATTCATCCTTTAACCAAAACCGGACCACACATCAAAAATATTTGGACAAAATTGTGAAAATTCGCCTCATGTCGCATCTCTGAGACATGATTTATGATAAATTTTCCCCCTTCTCTGAACCCCTTTCGTACATGAACAAAAATGTCAGTTCAATCGATCGAGTTGATTCCGATTTACGTTTAAAAAAGTTGGTGTTTTGCGTAAATCCTTCCGCAAAATGTTTATCTGTCATTAACTGTCAAATGTCTTTCAGTGTGTCAGTCTATCAGTATGTGCACAATATTTCCCAAAAACTAATAGAGCTATAGCCATGAAATTTTACAGGCATATTTGGATCTGTGGCCTATTTCACCAACTTACAAATTTGTATTTACAAGTTTTTTTCAACAAAATTTCTAAATTGTTGGCTTATTTTGCTTTAGTACAAATTTGTAATTGTAATTGGTAGTTTGGTGAAATAAGCCACTGGAATGTGACGATGCTATCAACTTTTTGATATAACCAAAATAGTGGCTTTTAAAAATCGCAATTTCGTTTTTCGCGATTTACTCCGAAGCTACGCGTTTTTCATTACTCTTAAGTATGACAGAAGTTGGAGACAATAAAATTTTGTAGGCTTTTTGTCTTTTATTGAAACTCCGCATCTCAAACTGTTATCGATATACAGTGGAATCCCGATAATTCGTATATCCTGCTAATTCGTATGAATTTGCTGGTCCCTTGAAATACGAATTATCGGGATTCTACTGTATACTTAATGTTTAAAAAAAATCAGTTTTTTTAAACCTATCCGTTTTTTGGTAGTTTAATGTATGAGGCGAATTTTCACAATTTTGTCTTCAGCCGTTACCCGATGTATTTTACCGTTATTGAGATATTTTAATCAAAAGGTAAAAATTGGAGTTTCGTGAATGGTCTTTGCCTAGATCCAGTCCAGTTCCGATGTTATTGCCGGCTTTCCTGATAGTCGCTTTTTACGGGCAAGGTTATCAGCCCTACGCCCTTGGAAGGGAGGGACTAGCTCCTTCGTGTTTTTACGCTGCACACCCTGTGGGTCCCGAAGGAACTTGGTAAGTCCAGCAGTTGCAATCCTAGTCTACTGTTTCGACATAAGGTCTATCCAGCAAAACGGTCAGGATCTACCCTGAACTGGCTCACCCCGCAGCTACCCTCCTTCTTTTCCAGCCGGACTTGGGACCATCCCAGGCGGAATTATGTGCTGTTCACATTAGATATTTTTTTTTAACTATTTTACTGAGACAAATAAAAACCTTTATTTCATATGCTTAAAACCACATTAACACAAAACGTCTAGAAAGGGAAAAATTCGAAATTTTCTTCGGAAAAAAACTATTTTATTCGAATTTACAATTGAATTAAGCAATTAACGTTTATATGCGATTGATAATAGTAACGTCATTGTTTCGAAACGTCCATGCGACATTTTTTTCCACATTTTTTTTGACGACATTGCTCCACGCTTCGTCGTTTTCCATGCTATTTACAATATTACGTAATGCAAAGAAGGAACAAATAACAGTCATTTGTTCCGCTCAAAACAATTTTTCACACGTCGCAGTTATTTCTGTAGTACAAGTCTATTTAAACAAATCGTTAGAAAATAGTCTGGTAATTACACAAAATTATAAAAGTCTCTTTTTCTGTATTATTTTAATCATTTTAGATATATTGAATAGATTGTAGGTAGGGAAATATATGAAAATCAATAACGAAATAATAATAAATCTTAAAAAAAATTGCCCGTCTCATCTGTCCTCAATGTTATTCATTAATGACTCATAAAGCAATTACTTAAAACCTGACATCAATTTGTTATAAAATACTAACGTTTTCCGAAAATCAATTTATGGTGTAGTCTAGTAGGTATAATTGAAAATATGAAAACTTGAACCAAGGAGAAAAAGTCGATTTAATTAGTTTAGAAATTATCTTTTATAGTTTGTATTCATAGTGATGGGAATGTTTTATAACATGAACAAACTTGTTATTATAGCCTTCTAACGATTGTGTATGGCCGGAGCTTGATAAGAATTTTATGAATCGTACGCCCGAAATGTTAATGGATTCCATAAAATATCTAAGATTAATTTTAGAAAGTCGAAGATTAAAAATTCACTTGATCGATTAAAACTAATCATAGAAATGATAAATAAAATTTGATATTTAAATTAGATAAAAATCTTAACCGCTCAATGGTAAATTCTTTTTCTTCCATATGTTGCAATTTTAATATCGATACCTATAGAGTAGTTTATGGCCTTTGAATTAATCAAAAAAAAAAAAAAAACAACTGTTTATTCAAGTTTTCAGCGACGTACTTAGTCCGATATTACACTTGGCTTATTTAAGCCGGCAACTTTTGGGCTTAATAAGCCAATGTGCTTACATTTGTGGCTTAAATAAGCCAATCCTGTTTGCATATGCTACACAAGTTTATTTGTGTGTGTGTGGACTCAAACCATTGAAATTGCTGCTGCTAATATACTTCCCAAGATCTTTACCTGCTGACGGTCAGAACGAAAATGATTTCTGCCTACTACTTTTCCCAAACCGGTTCACACGCTTTGCATGTATACAGATTGTCGATAAGCCATGATTTCAAGTGGCAACTTTTCCCTCAGTCGTTTCTCCCAAAAATCGGCTTAAGTAGGCTCGAAAGTTGCCGTGTGTAATATCGCGCTAAAACGTATTTTTGTGTATACTTGGAAATTTTGAAATACCAAACACTTCTTAAAAAATATTTCTTAATTTTTTGGCATGCAACAAAAATGGCTGGTAAAAATTTTATTAAAATCTTTCGTATGGGTAAAAGTTATTACTGAAAGGGTTAACGGGGATCAGGGCAGCAAAATGCAACCCTAGAAATACAATGTTCCTCCGGACACCTTCAAAAAATCTCCCGGACCCCTTAAATAGAGGAGAATGTTTGGGGAAAAGCAGTGGGGTGGGCAATCCTACCTTAACACGCCATCCACACCTGCCTGAAACTCTGACATAGATGTTAGCACAAATGTCATCAGAAAAGTCTGTTGTGACGTAGGTGGGCTGCTGATTCTGGCATGACATTTCAGTTCCAGAAATGCGTTGAGCAATAAACAACTCAGAGTAGTAAATATGACGATCTGTAATTTCACTTTTTTCTTTAAAATCTCCGCACTAAAATGAAATTCGGGCTCCAGCTACTCACACGATGCCTTTTTCAAATCATTTCTTTGTAAAAATTACTTTTAAACAGTATTCGTTTATAACACACAGCCACTCTGCACGTGAAAAATTAGAATCCGCCATCTTAAATTCCATTTATGTCCCCATTTATGTTAGCAAAGATGTCAGCAAAAAATGTTAGACTTTTATGTCGTGACAGCTGACATTTCAATCTTCACTAGACATAACATCAGACGTGACACCGACACTGACATCATTCATGGCAGGTGTGGATTAGTAGTAAATTGACGTGACTGTTGCTAGAGAAGCGTATCTCCATGTTTTATTCTTTGTGGGGTCCGAATTTCACGCAGCGAACTTCCAAATGTCTGAAAATGTCGGCTAAAGCGCCACGCTGTCTCAGAAAAATGACGCCCTAGAAACCAGTCACAATGTCTAGCTGATTAGCTTGCTAAAGTAAATTTTCCGAATGATGGAAAAAAACTTTGATCATGTTACGAATTACTGGTTTGAATTTGTTGTACTCATCTTAAATTTACATTGGGTTAGTGGCCATTTTGGTGTCCCGCTAGAAAATACAACAGATTTTGGGATGACAACAGATTTTGATTTCTTCATGTCATTCCGTCTGTACGTCTGTCTGCCTGTTTGTCCGTCCTTAACTTTCGAAAGGATTAAAATGGCAAGGCTAAGTTCTTGAACGGTCAAAATCTGAGCATTCCTTCCTCCTCTTCCATACAAATATTGAAAAATTTATAAAGGTAAAATGTGTTTAGAATATGATTCTACATACATAAAAATCCAGTTGGCCCACTCCTTTCCCCCCTCTCTCATACAAATGGAATTCTTTTTCCCTATTTTCTCGAAGACGGCGCATCGCATCGAAAAAATTTTAAAGACGAAATGTGTTTAAAATATGATTTTACATAACCGTTCCATACATCAAAATCCAATCAGACCACCCCTTCCCTCCCTCCTCTCCCATACAAATTTATTATAAAAATTTGGTCTGCCCTCATATCGAGTATTTGACGATCGGCCCCTAGCAATTATATCTTTACTTATGTTTACTTTCTAGATTTGATAAAAAAAAATATTCAAAATGTATTACAACCTAAAATCAATAGGACTGTTAGATCGGCACTACAACAAAGGAATTATGGGGTGGCTTAAATGCAAACCTTACTAAGAGCCTCTTAAATCTGGAACGGAATCCCCTTCGTCTGAAGGATCACGCCTTCAAGATGTGGCTGGTGGATAATCCACAATGCAGGGGCTGCGGAGAAGAGCAGGAAACGGTGGAGCATTTCTTGTGTCACTGTCCAGCCTTAACCTGTACTCGCGTCAAATGCTTCGGCAATCCCTTTCTAGAGGAACTCCATGAGGCAGGAACTCAGGGCTGGGAGCCGATTCGGAAATATATAGCACTGTCGGGATGACTCAACAACCGGACTTGAGCTCAATCTGCTCCAGCGAGGGACATCGGAGGTGTACAATGGGCCCAATTTGAGGCCTACGTGCGTGGAGTTCCCTTGTGAGCCCCCCTCCTACAATCAAACCAACCAACCAATCAATAGAACTTTACAACGAAATTTCTGATAGTTTGGAACAGATTTGGTTTCTAATGAAAAATCAGATTCCTTACACGATCAGTGTAGAAAGTAAATTGCAAAAAAAAAGTTTTTTGAAATAAAAAAAAATCTACTCAAGAATAAATTATTTTATTTTGCTAGCATAGCATAGTTATCTGTCGGTCAATTAACTTGATCTATTTCTATATCAGTAGTACATAAATTGAAGCAGTTCAAGCGCAAAACAAATTGGCAATGGTAGTTTTTTTCCCTAGATTTGTTGTATAGCAATCATTCAGGAGATGGAAAGCAAACATCAAAAGCAGTAGAATTTTTTTTAAAGCTTTTATATTCATGAATCATGATAAAAAAAAGAGAGGGAAGGAATTTAGTTTATTTTCTATATATGTTGTGCTTCATTTTATCCATTTTTTCTGTGATTACGTGCATTTTTCGAATATAAAAATTGGAGCCAAGTTTTGCAGTCAGGCATGCAAAAATTCACATTCTGGAGTTCACCGTTCTCGTTTTTTCCCCTTTTGCTGTAATTTTCTTTATCAAACTCACGTGCCTCGAAACTGTACCACTGAAAATGTGCTGTTTTTTGATGCTATGTTGGGCTATGGATGGCCAGATAGGTAGATATATGAATGGATAAAGAATAATCATTAAACAAACTTATACAAAACTCCAGCCATTTTCTATAATTCTCATGGCATTATCGGACGGTTTCAATTCATTTTTATTCAATTTTGTCTGTTTTGTTTTTGTTTGGCTTGACTAAAATGAAATTTAAACAAAATATTTATTGTTCCTAGATGTACAACATTGTGTTTTTTTAAATTTTACGCGCAATTAACTTCATGTAGTAGAAAAAAATAGGAGAACGTGGAAAAATTCGATTTTGATTTTCATGTTTTTATTTTTAATATACCTTCAATTGTCTAGGCATCAAAAATTGATTTTTATTAAAATTCAAATATAGAACTCAAAACCTTGAATCAATTTTAATTAAATTTTGTTCTAAACGCTGGTTTTTGGAAAAGTTCGTATTTCTTTGTGTGCCAAAATACATTATAGGCCTTATCACAGAATCCGATACGAATGATTCGGATCGTAAACTCAATGTTGTTGTTAGTGTTTTATACCAACAACAACATTGAGTTTACGATCCGAACCATTCGTATCGGATTCTGTGATAGGGCCTTATATTCCAATTAGAGTGGTTCTTGGCCACCCCGTCAGCCCCGTCATCTTTAAAGGTTCTCAAGATATTTAAAAAAAAAAAAATTACATTTTTCCCGAAATTAAATATTGCAGAGGAAAGTTTGTGTTGATCACAACTGATATTTTTTAATATCAGTGCCTAAGCTTTCTGGGACGCTGCAAAAAATATTTCGCGCCAATCGACGTGCTCAGCATCTACAAGACCTACATTCGACCGAGACTTGAGTACAATTCGCACATTTGATCTGGAGCCCCAAAAACTGTCCTGCTACTGCTGGACCGAATTCAAAAACGTGGCGACAAATTTTTGACAGATTCATTACCGTCTCTCGAGCATCGTCGCTCTATTGGGGTACTCAGCATATTCTATAGATATTTTCATGGGAAATATTCCACCGAAATTTCCCAACTTATTCCTCCACAGTATGTTTTCCCTAGACCCTCTCGTGTAGCTGAACGCGCACACGAATTCTTCCTTGAGCCTCCCCGTTTTCCTACAATAAAGTTTAGGGGTTCCTTTATTCCGCGAACAACAAGACTTTGGAACGATTTACCATCCGATGTGTTCCCCCCGGACTATAACCTGCAAAAGTTCAAAGAGAACATAAATCGGCATCTCCTTTCGTCCTTCCGACCATCCTGAGCTGTGCTTCGGCATTAAAGGGTCTTCCCCTAAGCTCTGGCTGGAACTATAAAAAAAAATCAACAAAAATGATACAAAAAAAAAATTTGGTATTTCAGGATCGAAACTTGATGTTTCCTTTCAAAAAATCTTTTCCTTAAAAATTAAATTCCTTGTATTTTTTTTATAGTTCCAGTCAGAGCTTAGGGGAAGACCCTTTAATTTTTTTATTTTTCAATTGTGGCCATGAGACATTTGGTACTTCAATAGAAATGATTTCGATAGAAGCAAAAATATTCCAATATGACTAAAAAGCTCGAAAACTATAAAATAATATTAAAATTCATATGGTCAAGAAAAATTCAAATAATTGGTACCAAATTCCAGTTGAATATAGAATTCCACACCCCAGTAAGTGAACTTAATTGTCCTGGAATAGATCACTTGCAGTCAATGTCGGCACGAATACGAGCCCACAAATTCCAAAACAATTTTACACTAATTGGATTTCTCACTTGGCCGAAAAATTATTCGCCTCACCTAATTAAATATAGTAACCGCATTGTGATTCGTTTTAGACATTGAATAGCATTCCCCATCAGTCAGAATTTAAATGATTCCTTTCCACCCCCATAAGTTCATAATCGTTGCGAATTTTTATTTTTTTCATAAATACACTGTTTTGTTACCCTGCCTGCCACCCTTGTCGCCACCATGACACCAAATTGAATAATTAACTTTCTAATGAAATTCTATTCAAGTCAATTAATTTCATTATCAATTTTCTTTCATTTTTTCTCCAACTTTATCATGTTTCGGTTTTTATGTAGTTAATTGTATATGTTCTCTCATCATCTCATTAAATTCCCTTTATTTTTGCAGATATTAAATATGGAAGACGACATGAATTGGTATCGTGCTGAACTGGAGGGCAAAGAGGGTCTGATTCCTAGTAATTATATTGAAATGAAAAATCACGAGTAAGTATCTTTTTATGTCCCGGCCTGCCTCCACCTCTCGCCGACGAAAAAAAAAAGACTTTTCTTTTGTTCCTTTGACTTTCTGCCTCATACCATTCATATTTAAATCATTTTGACGCTATAATAAGTAAAACTTTGAGCGAGAAACATTTTTGGACGTGACGCCTCTAATCAACATAAGACAGACAGGGAGGCAGGCAGGCAAAGGCAATAGCAATTGGAAAGTGTGGATGGCTGCTGTTAAAATCCATTTATAATAAGACTTTAATGAAATTCTTATTTAAAATTCCATAATTCTAATGTGGTGTCTTAAATTTTTAGCTGGTACTATGGAAGAATCACACGAGCAGATGCTGAAAAATTACTCTCGAACAAACACGAAGGAGCTTTTCTAATTCGAATAAGTGAATCAAGTCCGGGTGATTTCTCCCTATCTGTAAAGTAAGTATCCATAAAACATTCACAGCAATTACTAAGAATTTAAAATTAAACATTCAATTGTTGTGGACACGTAAGCTCCGTTCAACATAAGCGAATGAGGTCTACTATATAATAAAAAGCCTAAGAAGCAGCATTTTTAAATGATATGCCCATTGGATGAGTACCACATTATGTGTTCTAATGCTGAGCAGTTTGCATAGTTTAAGCATTAACTACCGAGTCACCGATAATTACAAAAGTCCAATGGAGGCTTTCAATACAAACTACCAGAGATGAATGGCCTCAAATATTTGTTATCAGCAAAATGTTAATCAATTTCTATAAATCTTTCAGTTTTCCATTTTTTTTTTTACTTCAAATTATTTAACTTGAGCACATATTTCCATCGATGGAATTAATGTGAAAAGATTTTTACCCCCCCAATATAAGTATTTGTTGAAACAGTTGCATATTATCGTCACCGTGAAACGTTTTAAAAATAAAAGTATGCAAATATTTTGATTACGTTGATTTTTTAATGCGTTACAAATATTCTGATAAAAATAGCTCATGGGAAAATCGACAATTACTCGTAATGCAGGTTATTTAATGGGCTCCGAATTTTGTTGATGATTTGTCATTTGCAGTGGTGGAGATCTTCATGCTGGGCGACAAATTGGTTTTCTTCTTTAAACACTTGAGATCTAACAACAGAACTTTTATCCACTTAACATCTTTCGTTTTGATATCAAGTGATTCCAAGAAGAAATCAAAATTTCATTTTCAAACCGTATTTTTGTTAAAAAATTTATTTGAAGAATGGTTTCATTTCTTGGAAACATGCCAAGGCATATTAGCACATTTCCATAACATTGAATAATTATTTCATGAAGTTGATTTTATCTTTTCGAAATCATCAAAAGAATCCGTCATCAAAGTTTTTCCAAGTTGCAATTGTTGTGGTTTAGGCAAATTTGCACAAAAAAAACCTTAGGATAATAAACACAGGATCTAAGCAAAATTTCATAAACAGGGTTGGTTGTGCAAATGCAAAAGTTTTATAGAGAGAAAGCAGCCTTTTTGAGTTGGTTGTGCAAATGCAAAATTTTTATAGAGAGAAAAACTCGGTGTCGATACCCTGATTAAGTACAATAGATCCTCGTTTGGTCCTGTAGTTATGCTTCGAAAAATGGCGCGCAGATTGAAATTTTTAATCCCCGAAATACAACAAACGCTGTCGTGACGGATTTCTCTTTACCACACCCGCCGAAATTACTTCCATCAGCACTACTGCAACGTCATTTTGACAAATAACCCGGCCCTTACACGCGTCTGTGTGTGTGTGAGCTGACACAGTCGCTGACACAGTCGCTGACACAGACTCGTGTAAATGCACTGACTGCCAGTTCGCTAAATGTATTTTAATTCGTTGTCAGTAATTTGACATTTGAAGTCTGTGCTACTAACAGACTTTACAGTCGCGTGTAAAGGCCGGGTAATTTTGTATGAACTGAAACTACTTGGATTGCCTATACTTTGCTGTAGGTGTGCAGCAGGAATGAAAAATGGTTAGAGTTTAGAGCAGGTCCTACCCGGAAGTTACCAAATTGTCAACGCAAAACAACACGCAGCTGCGAAACCTTAGCATCAAAAACCGCATAAGACAAGCATCTACTGTATTTTGATTGCCCTGTGCCTGATTATTCGATTAGCATGACTGGAAAATAATAATATTTTGTACTTGGCATTCGATCCTTGAATGAGCGCAAAGTTTGCATCAAAAATGAAATGCGGTCGTAAAAGTGTCAACATAAGATAAACTCAAAATTCGACCTTCAAAATATTCTCGGTTTTCTTCAGGTTTTTTCAATATTTTTAGATATGTTGTAATAAAAATACCGATTTGGGTATTTTCTCACCCATTCTCAGAAACGAATCTATAAGCGGTTTACGAAAAATGTAAATAATATTGTCTTTACATGTGATTCTTTAAATGGAGTTGTAACAACATGAATATAATAAGTTGCAAAAAAATGAAAGAATTCTAAGAATTATTTCGTCGCATACCATCATTTATATCTAGTTCAAATTCTGTTTGTTGACACCCAATTGTTAGTGGCTGAAGGAGTGGATAAACTGCACCTTTTTCAGACGAAAATTTTCCGGGAAAATTTATTTCATTGTAATTCGTGGGCCATTAACCCATAATTTGAAGTTACTTGCTACCCCATATGTTACAGTGGCGAAATGTATGATGGTCCAGGGTGTTCACAATTACCCAGTAAAATTTTTTTTATGAAGTTAGAGGGATTTGATGATTGTATTAAATGAATGGGGAGAGTTTGATAAGGTGAATAAAGAAATCCACAAAAAAAATTTACCGCAGCACATTGTGTAGTTTGAGCAAACTAGCGGGATTTAATTGAAAATTGCAAATACAGTACAATCGCGATTATATGTACTCGCGATTATATGAACCTCGCGGTTATATGACTGCCCAAAAATTTGTATGAAGCCTCAATTATATGATCATTGCGAATTGAAAAATCCTCGATTATGTGATCATCGATATTATTTCGAGTAAATAACTGGATTTTTTTTAAAGGAGGATACAGTGATCTTTGAGCTTAAAGCTTGGACAAATGATATTCCAGATCTCGTTGAAGATTTTAGTGTAGATGAAGACGATTGGCAGCAAAGTGAGGATGACGAAATTTTTACTTTGAAAAAAATTATCACCCAAACAGAGGCGATCAAACCTCTCAACATTGCATTGGATTGGGCGTTTGAGAACGACGTTGACTCAACAGAGATTGGAACGCTGCAAAGACTTAAAAAAAGGCTGTTTTAACAAATATAAGCAGCATTAGACAGTAAAATTTATTAAAATACTTTAACAAAATATAAATTTTTGTGAGAAGATTAAAAAATACTTAACACTTTAACCTTTGTTTGTATTAAACGTAAGAAAACCTGAAAAAAAATAGAAAATGTGACCCTCGGTTATATGAAAACCTTGATTATATGACCCACCCCAACATTAATTAGATCATATAATCGCGATTGTACTGTACTTTAATATATATTTTTTATGGCTTATTTGTACTGAAACAAAAATTTTGGACAAATTATGTAGTTCTATCTGACATATCTCTATATGATACATTAGATTTAATATTCCATTTGTAACGCATCGAACGAGTTTTTATTTTTTCGATTAAACAGAACTGCCGCCCAATTCAATTATCCCGCCATATTGTTTTTTAAAACCAGGAAAAAAGACGCAAATTTTGTTATATCTTTTAATTGCGCTCTCAAGCTATGAATTAAAACTAGTTTGCTCAAACTACACAATGTGCACATGATCGAAATTTATAGTTACGCCACAACTGTATATTAATGTTTCATGACCCCAAAAAAATTAGCACATTTTTTTATGATGATTTTTTTTATATATATTTACAATTAATATTTTTATATTTTTTTTTAGATGTCCTGATGGTGTTCAACATTTTAAAGTTCTACGTGATGCACAAGGTAAATTCTTCCTGTGGGTGGTTAAATTCAATTCCCTCAATGAATTAGTAGATTATCATCGGACGGCTAGTGTATCACGATCACAAGATGTTAAATTAAGAGACATGGTACCAGAAGAGGTAAGCCATTTTCGCACTTTCTTATTGTTTTTTATCTCTAATTTGACTGAAATTGCTGCTCATTTATACAAAATTACTGTGAATAAATGGTAGTATGAATGTGATTTTTATACCCGTATGGTGAAACCAAAGCGTATATTAAATTTGCCTTACCGTTTGTAACGTTAAGATCCCGTCATCATATTTAGAATGATAAAAAAAATTGAATTTTGCATGTCCGTCCGTCCGTGTGTGCCGCGGTTTACGGGCGCACGGATTGAGATAGACACTTGAAATTTTACGCAGATCTGTTTTTCGTAAAATGCGAGGCTAGCTTCGTTAATGGGCAAAAATGGACCATTAGGGGGGGTACCTCCCATACGAACGAAAACGTTTTTTGCGAATATCTCAAAAACAGTGCATCTTATCAAAAAAGTGCAAGAACAAAAGTTATTTAGGATATGATTCTACATAAAACTTTCATACATCAAAATCCGATTGGAATAAATTTTAAAAAATCTTATTGAAAAGTTTGACTTCAAAGTGGAATTTTGATACAACTGTTCGCCATTCACTTAAATCACCAGACGGATTTTCAGTAATTGCCAGACTGGCAATTGTAGCTTTTGTTATGTTTAGAATTGGAAACAACAGTTACCTAATCTCCAAAAATTGAAATTAACAAAACTTCCCAGTTTAAACAATATTGAAATAAATAAACTTAATTTTATTACAACACTAAAAATTGTATTTTCTTTAATATATTTTTAGGTTCTAGTTCAAGCCCTTTACGACTTTGTGCCACAAGAATCTGGGGAACTTGATTTCCGACGGGGTGACGTTATCACAGTAACCGATCGTTCAGATGAACATTGGTGGAATGGTGAAATTGGCAACAGAAAAGGATTATTCCCAGCAACATATGTAACACCATACCATTCATAATAGAAATATTTTAATCAATTAACAATCAAAAACATAAATATTAAAAAATCAAAACACAAAAAAGAGAAAAAATATTCTTTTCTAATTTTTAACTGTTGTCAATATTAATTATTTTTTCTTCAAAATTAAAAAAATCAATATGGGTATTCATGGAATCAGATAAAATTATCGATTAAGTATTTGCGTATTTTTACGCAGAGTGTTTCATGAAAGCACTTTTTCAATAATTTGTGTAAATCGATCAACTGTTCGACGGTTTTCTGTCAGCAGCAACAAATTCGATGGTGAAAATGCCGGGAATCACTGACAAAATAAATTAAAATATGGTAACAAATGACACAAAAGAAATTCTAATGTCCGTTTGGACCAACATTTCTTTAAAAATTAAGTTGAGCTTAGCCTACTTAAACCAAAGAAATTCTGGGATTAAATAATTTAAGTTGGGCTTGAGTTTCTGAATTTCGTTGGTGCAAACGATCATTATTGTTGCAACCGAATATTACAATTTTTTCGTTTGAGTAAGTTTACAATGGACCCAACTGATGGTCTAAGTGCTTATGGGCTGAGTACATCAGCTCCAATCATACAATCTATCTACAAGTTTACGAGGTTGTTTGCATACCAAAATAGTTGCGTAAACTTACGAGGATTGTGGAAAAAAATTTCCATACATATTTTGACAGTTCATTTATGACGTGGTAAACTTATGCGGTTTACGAGGCATTTCCAAGATTCCATAAATACCCTTAATATAAATAAGAAAAAAAAGAATGATAAATCTAATTAAAAAAAAAGTCGCATTTGATTTTACTTTAAGGAAATAATAAAAAAAAAGAAGTAATTATAATAAGAATGATTTCAATAAACAAAAAAGTGAAGTTTTAATTTCATCAAAATATTCTGAAATACAGAAATTAATAAGGGAATAAAATAAACATTTAACGATCGATATTTTAGAATTTCTATAATATAGATATTTAAACCGTGAATAATAAGAGAAAAAAATCAGTAATACACTGAAGAAGACAGAAAGATGAATAAATCAAAATATGACAAGTGAAAACTTTTTGTTTACAAATTTATTTTTTTCGCATCTCTGAATTTCAATCATTTATTGTCTCAACTTTATGTTTCATTCATATATTTAGATACATATGCATACATTCAACGATATTTACCTACATAATTATTACCTACATTATAAACAAACAGAAGCATAAAAAACAGTATCAATTAAGTAACAAAACTGAAATCAAGAAACGTTTACAGAACTTAACAAATATCAATAGAATTTTTTTCTACTAACCACAAAACAACCAATCAATTATTTTTTATGAAGCGAATTAAGTGATTTATCAAATTTCTTAAACAAAACATTAAGGGTAAATGTATAAAAAAAATATCTAAAACGAAATAAAATATAGAGAAAATATGAAACAGATCAAAAAAAATCTAAAATTAAGTTTTAGATACACAAGACCAAGACTAATATTTACAACTATTTGATTTTAGAGGATTTAAAGAAAATAGAAATATGAAAATAACTTACTAACGTTTGGAAAATATATAAATTTTTATTTAATCAAATTTTACATTTTATTATGCTAATTTTTACACTTTAGTTTTTTTTTTGTGGTGATTTATGTAATGAGATTTTGATGCGGATTTTTATTTTAATGCGATCTTAAAGTCCGTTTTCACGGCTATCTACTGGCCGGCAAGGAGCTCATCGGTACACACGATTTGTATCATAGTATTCGTCGGGGATATGTGTGTGTTTACTTGCCACGAAGTTGGAATTTGGTTTAGTTGTTCAGACATTGAGAACAAACACACTCTCATCAACTAGTGCAAACATTCAGCTCGGCAACTGTATGTGAATTTGGCCCTTGCTGTTAATTATTCATTTTTTTTAATTTACGGCTGTCATTTTATACTGAATAAAGGAATTTTTCTAGTTAGTTTTTAAACCGAATGTCATATTAGTCTGGCAAGTGCCGAATACGTGTAAATGACTGAGCTACTGGAGTGGTATTCCGAAACTTGTCCCAATCGTTTGTTTCGAGTTAAAAGAAAAAGCGATATTCGTTATCTCTGTTTCGCCCTGTCATTTATTTTGGTCGAAACAGAGACAGCGAATACTACTTTTTCTTCTAACTCGAAAAAAGCGCTTGAAACGAATTACAGAATACCACTCCTGTCTTTTCATCTACTTGCCGGCCAGTAGACAGTAATGGAAACGGGCCTTTAGAGAATGCTATTTTATAGGATCGTATTTGACGTTTGCTTCTATTGCTTTTAATAAAGAAAATCTGACTATAAATCAGTTTCCCATCTAGGAGAACATTTTTTTAGGTCTTTTTTTAGTTTTTAAAATCTTTTTTTTATGAAATAAAGAACCAATGAAGCGCTCGATTTTTGCCACAAAGTTAAAGTTTTGTTACACTTTGAATGCTGAAACTTTTCGCCTGCGGTACATTTCTGTAAATAAATTTCAACTCGCATCGTACTATTTAAAAAAAAAAATCGCGCAATGCATATTTTTCTTATGGAGTTGTACTTTAACAACATAATCTGTCGACTACAGTCGGAGGAGTTGCCGAACTTTTTATAAGTCTAGATTTCGAAAAAGAGAGAGTCGCTAGACATAAAAAGGTTGGGAACCACTGTTCGGTAAGAAAAAAAACTTCCTTTGTCGAGTTTTTTTTTCCTTTTTAGAAACGTTTCGAGTTTATTTTTATCGAAACGTACGAGCAAATTTCAAAATAACCCTTAATGGAAAACACACTTTCCTTGGTTAACCCTCCGTCTACCGAAAAAAAACCTGCTAGAACTACCGTTGAAGTAAATTAGACCCCAATCGGTAATAAGCCATTTTCCTTTAGTTGTTATTGAAAATGTCTGAATACACTTAGAAAAAACTTCAATAATGTCAATAAATTCCAGCAAAATACAATGGAGAATTTTTAAAGAAACAATGTCAAGAAGTTACAAAGTCCAAAAACTATTACGACTAGAATTAGAGCAAAAATTTATCGCTGTGGGGTCAAATTGACCCCAATGGTAGACGGAGAATTAAGGAAAGTGTTTTTCATTTCTACACATTTAGAAATGATGAATCGGCTTCTACTGGCCTGATTTTAAGATATAGAAGGCGGAATTTTTATGAAAGATTTTTCAATACTCAATTTTCTAAGCCGAACGCAGCCAAATTTATGTGAAGCAGATCAAGGCGATCGCTACATATGCCTTCCTGGTTCCTAGCTTAAATTTCAGGGTTAGCAGACATTATTGAAATTCACTAGAAAGAGCCCAAAACATGATTTTTTCAGCATGTTCATTATTGCTAGAGGGGCCAGCGGCGCAACTAAAGGGGGTCCGAATTACCATTCGGGACATCCGCGAAGATCGAGTCCCAAAAAAAAAGGTTTTCCAATTTTCATACGTAAAGTATGTGCAAGAGTTTTAGTTCTTAGAATTCAAAAATACTACAAAAAAATCTTGGAAATAAGTTTCAGAGAATATAATAACTGTTTCAATATTAAAATCCGAAAAATTGAACTGAAATGAAACCCCGCTTAAGAATTTAAAATTTTCCCAATTAAAATCTATTGCATAAACACCAAATTTTAATTTTACCCAAACAAACATATTTTAAACTGTATGTGCTAAATATTTTATTCATAAGACAGATTAAAAACTTGTTCTAAGAAACACATATAGAAATGAAGTGACATTCTATAAAAATAACTACAGGCATACCCCTATTAACGTCGTTAATTGGTTCCAAGAAAACACGACGTTAGGTGAAACAACGTTGTGGGGGGTAGTTATTATAAAAGAAAGAGAAAAAAAATTACCGAAATAGTTACAGTCGATTAATATTAGCATACTATTCATGACTGGAGTATTTAAAAAAATTAAAATGTTGTGGTCGATTCAAAAAAAATAAAAAGAAATTTAAAAAACCGACAATAACCATAGCAAACCAACTGTCCTAATTGCAGTGAATATCCTTAATAGACTGTCCTACTCAGTAGCACAGTCTATTAAGGATATTCAGGTAGGCATGTCCACTCTCTAGGTTATAGGCTCTCTAATGAAAACTATGTACAAAAACAAAATTTCAAATAACACCGCCTGCTTCGATAAAAAAAACAACGTTACAGCGAAGCAACACGACGTTACAGTGGGGTATGATTATAATGGTAGACCGACGTTACAGCGAAACAACGTTGCGCGAGGCAACGTTAACCGGGGTATGACTGTACGTAATTTTAATTGCCAGTGTAGTTCTTCTCGAAATGAACTTTGAATGAATAACTATTTAGAAATGTAGTGACAAATGTACGTGTAATACTTTTAGTCCTATATTCATATAGTATGGGTTATTCGTTAGTTAGTCCTCTATAATTATACGTAAATTTTTTTGCTAACTGATTTCTTTCGTTCTTTAAATTATGTTTTTTTTGTTTGTTTGTTTATTATGTAAATATAAAATTGGTTTATTAAAGTATATTAGAAATTGGCTCGACTTTAATATAGTTTCGTAGTTTTATTATGTACTATTCTCACTTTATTTCCTTCTACTTCAACATATTTACATTTCATTTGCAATATTTTGTAAAATTTGGTTAAATTTTGTGTCCCGGTGAGCACCAAAAATTCATACATTTATGGACATTCGATATTTTCACTTTTTAAATCTTTACATGCAAGAATTTCATAGCAAAATGAAAATTAAATTTTCTGCAAAGTTTATATTTGTTTCATAAAACTATTGTAATGTAGACGAAGCTGAATGCAATAAAGTGAATTGAAAATATGGTTTTCTTTCATTCTCTTTTATCATAAAACATTCACTAAAGTTGACTTTTTATTTCGATATAAACCCAGTTTGTTTCTTGCTTTACTTACGTCATGATTTTTTTTACAATTATCCCAAAAAAAACAAATATTTTTATATTTTACGCACATTAAAGTCACATTTTCCAAAAATTTCGCACAAAATCTCCAAAAATGCAAACAAATGAAAATAAAATAATTATTTTCAATTCACTTTCACGGCAGAGAACATAAATTTAGTAAGAAATAAATTTATGAATATTTGAAATTATATGAATAAATTACTAAACGATAAGTATGTTTTATTAAATATAATTTTGAGATTAAGAACAAAAATTAACAATTAATTGTTCAACAAAAGTAAACATTAAAAATAAGCAAAAAAAAAAATGAATTATGAAAAAATTAAAGTAAAAAAATGCCAAAACACCAGTTTTTGAAACGTGCTTTTTGTATTTACATTTGATATTGTATTTTAAAGTAAAACGTAAGAACGTTGTATTTAAAAAAAATGATGAATGAGAAATTTTTTTACAAAAAATGTCTTCGTATAATATTTACATGAGTAGTAAAAGTTTTCTCTATTTGTTTCCCTTATTTTTACCGTTTCCGATGTCTCCTTTTTACTATAGTTTTACTACAGTTTAATCAAGTTTATATTTTTTGTGTTTTATATAATTATCGATCTACATTTTAAAATGATATTTTGCCATTACGTATATTACGAGAAAGAATAAATAATTATAAACAAATTTGCTTTTAATTACAACATTTTCTTTTCTATATTTGTGTGGCCATAAGAAATAACCACTTAAGTTGATTTTTATGTTATCCTTATGCTGGTGTTGATTTTTTTTATGCTGGTGTTGATTTTGTGGTGCCCTACAATTAAAATCATACTAATATATAAAAATGAGTTGGTGTCTGTCTGTCT
This sequence comes from Chrysopilus asiliformis, assembly GCA_964034945.1. Taxonomy (NCBI): domain Eukaryota; kingdom Metazoa; phylum Arthropoda; class Insecta; order Diptera; family Rhagionidae; genus Chrysopilus; species Chrysopilus asiliformis. Next base: position 95,118,957 of record OZ035962.1, read on the forward strand.
GTTCCTCTTTCACGCAAAAACGGCTGAACCGATTGACTTGAAATTTGGCATGAGTGTCTGTGGTAGTTCTGGTTCCAACATAGGCATACGGAAAAGTAGCCCGACAGGTGGGGGAGTAAGGGGAGGGGGTAAAGTGATTTCGAAACTTAGTTTTTGCGCTATGTTACTCTTTCGCGGGGAAACTACTGAACCGATTGGCCTGAAATTTGGCATAGATGTTCGTCGGGGATCCAGCCCCAACAAAGACTCATTAAAAAGTAGCCCGACAGGTGGGGGGAGTAAGGGGAGGGGTAAAGTGATTTCGAAACTTAGTTTTTGCGCTATGTTACTCTTTCGCGGGGAAACTACTGAACCGATTGGCCTGAAATTCGGCATAGATGTTCGTCGGGGGTCCAGCCCCAACATAGACCCATTAAAAAGTAGCCCGAGAGGTGGGAGGAGTAAGAGGAGGGGGTAAAATAATCTCGAAACTTAGTTTTCCCTCTATGTTACTCTTTCGCGGGGAAACTACCGAGCCGATTGGCCCGAAGTTTAGCTTCAACATAGACCACAAAAAAAATTTTAAAAAACTTAACCCGGCGACGACGGGTATGCAAGCTAGTTCTTATTAAATCTTTTTTTACAGTGCTGAAAAATGTCCCTGAACTGCCTCTTTATGTGGATCTTGCTACGCTTTGGCCATTCCAATGCTAGAACGCTGATATTTTAATTACTGCAAATAAATAAATAATTACAAACTAATCGGACAAGTTTTTTAAAATAAAACGCGACACCGGCGGGCAAGAAGGAAATTAAATTCTGTAGCTAGTAAGTAGAATATCTGTTAGCCGAGTTTAGAACCTTGAAATTATGGCAGCGGCAAACGGCCAAAATGGGAACTTTTCCGTAGATAAAAAACCCACACTGTAGATTATAGGTTCTCTAGTATTGGGGGATTTTAGGTGAAATTGAAAAGTGGGGTTTCCATTATGGGTAATTTTCTTTTATGACATTTTAACGTGAACTGTACACCTCACTGGCAGTAATTTTTACACGATTAGTATTGGATTAGTAGTGCAACTGGAATCCTTTTGATGGTGTAAACTTTCGGGAGAGTCGGTTGTGGCAAATGTTGCAAATTGGCGAAGTGTTTTTTTTGTGTAAATAAGTAGTCAAAAGAGCGTGATTAATAGTTTGTAAAATGTCGTGGCTATCCAACAAGAAGCTCCTCACATCGGCCCAATTGAAGCGGCTATCGGAACATAAATACTCCTGCACGAGCATCAGTCTTTTGGACCCCTATTTACAGCCCTGGTGGGGCTGGCTAGTCTCGAAGACTCCGCTGTGGCTAGCGCCCAATCTAATCACCATCGTCGGACTGATGATCAACATCCTAACCACGATAATACTTATTTAGTAAGTAATGGGGGCCAACAATTACAGGAATCCGCAGATTCAGAAGGACCTTGAGTGCTCCACTTTGAAGGAGAAATTTCATTAAAATTTGAGGTTATGTGGCTTCGTTCGTTTGCCCTTGCCAGAAAGTTTCACCACTTTTTTTTTGCTATTTTGCTCTGAATTAGCATCACCAGATCGAGCTCCATCACAGCATCCGAAGCCAATGTTGTGTGACTGCTACGTAGTGACTCGTGCGCCGTGAACTATGTTTCTCTGCAATTTCGCCCGATTTTTGTCCAAGTCATCATCACGTCTATTGAATAGTAGCGCTCCACTATAATTTGGGAATATCATTTTTTCCGCGATAATATTTATCTATCTGTGGCCAGTGGTGTGTGGACAGAAATTCCCATTTCCATAGAAAGTCACCAAACGGCGGCGTCATCGCTGAAGTCGCCATGTGTAGCCTCAATTGTCCACACGCAAAAAAAAAAAATACGGAAACAACAACAATTGAGGAGCTGATATGAACATTCGATAGTGTAATCGGATGATACGTTCATTTCGCTGGTCTTGCGTACTGTTATCTTCCCTTTGTTCGTTGCCTCCCTTGAGTTTGTGGGTCCAATTCAAAACAATGCCACAAAATTGGATTTTGGAAGTTGAACGCCTCTGATAGGCATCCAGAATGTTGACGTCGACTTTGGAAATGAGTTTCCTAGTTCTTCTCCGGCGTCTAAATTGTGGCTCCACTTGCTATTCGCTAATGAATTGCCTGATTGGGGCTACTGCAACAGAAATTGCGTTGTGACCTGCAAATATAAAATAAATTGACCTGTGGCGGCTCAGGGTCAATGTATTCATGTCAGTAGAAGCTAAAACGATTAGTAGCGAATATGTCACATTCAACAAAGTCTGCCCCAGTCTAATATTAATATAGAAAATCGCTGCCCCCAAATATATTCGTAATACATTGTTGCAGTGATTTGCAGCCACAACTGGCGAGATATTCGTACTTGAAATCTTTATCTCATTTTATTGATGATTTTTTAAAAATTGATTGCTTATCGCGTTCCGCCCAGGATGTTGTCAATGGTCTCTATTGATTGTAGGTCTAGCGAATATCTGTTACCGACATTCATTCAAATTTTTGTTCCTCAAATTTCTCGCTTGGCTGGCAGTGATTACGTTACGCTGGACTAATTAAACTTATTATAACTCACGAATTTCAAGTTAAGAAAGTAGAGATGAACGCAATTTAATACTGCCACGTCATGGTATCAAATCATCCGATTTCAGAGAATGAAATATTTAAGATTCACATTGTGCGATGCACGCAGAACACATCCATGTTAGTGTCTACTATTGTTGGTAAATAAACAAAATGTGTTTATGATTTCTTGATTTCAGTCTGTTTTTATTATAAGCAACAACATTTCAATTAAAATGTTTTTAATTAATAATTCTTTTTGATGACCAGGGAAATTGCTATTTTCGAGTTGGAGTATCCCAATGGGATCTCAATATATGGGAGCGTTGTGTTAAATTATATTCTTTAAATTTCCGCCTCGGAATCAATTACTTTTGAAATAATTTCAAACTGCCTATTAAAGACAATGGGATTTTTTGTTTCTAACTTATCTATTTTTTTTTAAATTTTAGTCCTGATATTTTTGAAAACAAAGCAACAATACATCATAATGTAGTAGAGAAAGAAGTCACCAGAACCACGACTAAGCACAAAATTATCAGCAAAACATGGTAGAAAAACCACCTTACAATTAAAAAAGATAAATACTAGTATGAAGACAAAAACCAGCTTTGAAATAATTCCTAGCAATTGGATTTTATCTTCCACATTTAAAAAAAACATAGATTAGATCATACCCTTCGTAAAATTTTTTTGGGTCCTTTCCAACCTTTATCGCTGGAGTATGTATTCCCTAGCGAGCCAATTTTTTCACGCGTAATCATACCCCTTACACAAATGTAGACAAAATGTTAGCAAAAACTGTATCGGGAAATCTATTAAGAATTATAAGATTATTTTTGAAGATATCAAAAGTAAAAGATTTGCACCTCAGGTGAAAATTTTTCTGATGCAAGCCGATAACTAGATATAACGAAAAACTAAAATAAATATTTATATTCCGGGTCTTTAACTTGCTTAATCCGTAATTTTCTGGAACCGGGTATCTCGTCACTGGTTTTTTTTAAATAACGGACCGAACAAAATTTTAGATAATGTAATTCTCATTAATTCACGTCATACCAGCAAGAAACCGTTATTTTTCGAGATTTCGAAAAAAAAACTTTTTTTTTTCAAATAGTGGTATATCTCGATAACGATTTGAGAGACCCAGATCTAGTACAAGATCAAAATGTAGGATATTATATTGTCTCCAACTTTTCTAATACATAAGACTACTGAAAACGCGTAATTTCGGAGTAAATCGCGCAAAACGAAATTGCAATTTTTAAAAAGCCACAGTTTTTGTTACTTCTGGTTAATGGTAGTTGATACGACCGTCCCACTCCAGGACCAAACGTTTATGTAAAATTTCAAGTCTCTAGCTATATTAGTTTTTGAGAAATTTGGTACATACACTGACAGCCAGAATTTTTTTTTTGTGATTTGACTCAAATCGACTCTGGAGTGTTCGGGAAATGTCTTTTTTAGGGAAAATTAAGAGGTCAAAAATTTTCATGAATACAATACTTTATTATACTTCGTATAAAACATTAAGAATATTAAATGCTAGGAGGCCAATGTACTATTCTGAGCCGTCCCGTAGTCATGAGGGAATGGCTTGGGGGCTGAAGCACCCCCCCCCCCCCGAAATTTTGGTCATTCACACAAAAAAAAATTTGATTCTGAGAGTTCTAGAACCAAGCCCCCTCGAAACGAAATCCTGGGTATGGGCCTGATTCTGAGTGGCAAAGCGTTTTACTGCCTTGTAGCACTTACTTTTTTTGTACAAGCATCAGTGTGTGACGTGAAAACTTGGCCTCATAGAGGCTAGTTTCGCACTAAAGCTTCACTGTTTGGCCAAGCTCCTATAAAAATACAAGAACTTACTTTTATAATACTACTAGCTTGCATACCCGTCGTTGCCGGGTTAAGTTTTTTCAATTTTTTTTATGGTCTATGTTGGAGCTAAACTTAAGGCCAATCGGCTCGGTAGTTTCCCCGCGAAAGGGTAACAAAGAGGGAGAGCTAAGTTTCGAAATTACTTTACCCCCTCCCCTTACTCCCCCACCTGTCGGGCTACTTTTTAATGAGTCTTTGTTGGGGCTGGATCCCCGACGAACATCTATGCCAAATTTCAGGCCAATCGGTTCAGTAGTTTCCCCGCGAAAGAGTAACATAGCGCAAAAACTAAGTTTCGAAATCACTTTACCCCCTCCCCTTACTCCCCCACCTGTCGGGCTACTTTTCCGTATGCCTATGTTGGAACCAGAACTACCACAGATACTCATGCCGAATTTCAAGTCAATCGGTTCAGCCGTTTTTGCGTGAAAGAGGAACAGACAGACAGACACCAACTCATTTTTATATATTAGTATGATGACGATTTGTCACAATTGAATTTGATATGAATGTCTGAAGTCAAAATTAATAACAAACAGGACAGTCGAGTAAAACGTGAGATTAGTAATTGTCAATAGTATCAATTTTATTCTTATGTAAGATATTTTAGTTAATTGAAAAAATTTATAAATAAATGTTCACCACTTTATATGAACTGTTACAATTTGATATGATTCAGACGACAACCGGTATCTCTAAAATTATGCAATTTTACAAGCGTGACAATGAAATAAAAAAATCTTTCGTTAACTGAGTGCATCTAAAAATCGCCCTTGAAAAATTTTAAATGACTGGCATTGAACCGTTTTAGAATGTCAGCTTTTTTTAAATGTCATTTTTTAAAATTAAAGCATCAAACGCAAAAAAATGTGTTGTTGATGTGTAGATTCATGATCACATGGTTTCTACGGCAAACCTTCAACCGGTGGAATTTGGATTTTCTTATTTTGGAAGAACTACACTACAAGCAATGCAAGTTAGTGGGTTATTAGGTCTACGGTTCTAGGATCATATGTTTTTTTATTGACTATTTCCCTATTATTTAGTAGGAATCTTGTATGAAATTTTTATGTAAACTGAGAAATTATTACGACGTCAGGTTTATTGTGTGAAGTTCTCTAGAAAATTGCGAACCAATGTTACTTACGAAAAATATGTTCGAGTTCTTGTTTTGATTTCATTTCTTTTTACGATTGCATTGGTTGCCTGGGGTGCGTTCCTTTATTCCCGGGTAAAGTAAAGGTTGGGTTTGTCAAAGTTCGAACAGCTGATTGCCAAAGTTGAAATTTTACCGACGTTAACTCTGATTAAAAGAACGCGATTTGGTTAACTTTGACAGCAGTGATGTGCACAACAATACATTAAAAATATGTCGGACCAACAAATGATCAAAGCAATCTTTTTGGGAGCTGCGGAATAAAATCCACCATTATCCTGCACAAAACTCATTCGAAACTACGAGACGAATTGACAGTTGATTGACAGTTGTAACCGTCTCGGTTAACTTTATCGCGTTCTTTAATTACAATTAAAGTTAACTTTCTCCAACTCAGCTCTCGAGCAGAGTTGAGAAAAGTAATTTTGACAGCTTAACTTTGGCATTTAGGAACGGCAGTAAAGTTTACTTAGCGTTAACCGTAGGCATTTAAGAACGCATTTCTGTTTACCGCGGTTAACCACGGTTAATAAAAGAACGCACCCCTGATGTGCTCTATATATTGCCAAACGCAGTCAGGTTAGAGGCAAATAGCAAAGCAAAACAGAGAAATCGCTTATCGCTCATTTGTTTTCTGATTTGAGAGATGTGCAACTAGTTGAGATATCTTCTACACAAACTGACAGACAGAAAAACATTTCTTTAATAATGCTCCAATCGGCTCAGGAGTGCTCGGGAAATGTTTTTTAGACAAAATTAAGAGCTCGAAATTTTTAACGAATACAATACAGTCATACCCCGGTTAACGTTGCCTCGCGCAACGTTGTTTCGCTGTAACGTCGGTCTACCATTATAATCATACCCCACTGTAACGTCGTGTTGCTTCGCTGTAACGTTGTTTTTTTTATCGAAGCAGGCGGTGTTATTTGAAATTTTGTTTTTGTACATAGTTTTCATTAGAGAGCCTATAACCTAGAGAGTGGACATGCCTACCTGAATATCCTTAATAGACTGTGCTACTGAGTAGGACAGTCTATTAAGGATATTCACTGCAATTAGGACAGTTGGTTTGCTATGGTTATTGTCGGTTTTTTAAATTTCTTTTTATTTTTTTTGAATCGACCACAACATTTTAATTTTTTTAAATACTCCAGTCATGAATAGTATGCTAATATTAATCGACTGTAACTATTTCGGTAATTTTTTGTGACAATGAATGAATTTTTCGAATATTTCGCGCTCGTTTTTCAGTTCGTCGGCCATTTTTAGATGTTTTTTATATATTTGAAAATATACATTTTTTTCTACGAAATTTTTGCTTAAAAATTATTTACATTTTAGTAGAGACCCACTTTACAACCCTATACGTGAAATAATTAAAATCCACGTGTTGTAATTTTTTTTCTCTTTCTTTTATAATAACTACCCCCCACAACGTTGTTTCACCTAACGTCGTGTTTTCTTGGAACCAATTAACGACGTTAATAGGGGTATGCCTGTACTTTATTATGCTACGTATAAGAAAGTAAAAGTGAAATGGACGTTTTCTCTACACCACTGAAACCATTTTTTTTATAGCCAGAGTTTAGGGGAAGACCCTTAAATGCCGAAGCACAACTCAGGATGGTCGGAAGGACAAAAGGAGATATCGGTTTATGTTCTCCTTGAACTTCTGCAGGTTATACTCCGGAGGGAACAGATCGGATGGTAGATCGTTCCAAAGTCTTGTTGTTCGCGGAATAAAGGAACCCCTGAACTTCACTGTACGAAAACGGGGAGGCTCAAGGAAGAAGTCGTGTGCGCGTTCAGCTGCACGATAAGTTCGGAAATTTCGGTGGAATATTTCCCATCAAAATATCTATAAAATATGCTGAGTACCCCAATAGAACGACGATGCTCGAGAGACGGTAATGAATCTGTCAAAGATTTGTCGCCACGTTTTTGAATTCGGTCCAGCAGTTGCAGGACAGTTTTTGGGGCTCCAGCCCAAATGTGCGAATTGTACTCAAGTCTCGGTCGAATGTAGATGCTGAGCACGTCGATTGGCCATTAGCGCTTCTACTTTCAAAAGTCAAATTTGATCGGCCAAAATGTTCAAATTGAAGCAAATACTGTCAACCATGTTCAAAGATACTGAATTTTAGAGCATGAGGTTTTTTCGTCTTCGTTCCAAAAATATATTACCGTTCAAGGATTAAGTACG